>CM029375.1:18509405-18637088 GCA_017165825.1 Hepsetus odoe | reverse complement strand
ATGCTCCACAAGTTGGTTGTGAGATGGAAGAAAAAGAAGAATTCTGGAGTGATTTAGGTGAAGTGATTGAGAGTGTACCCAGGGGAGAGAGAGTGGTGATTGGTGCAAATTTTAATGGTCATGCTGGTGAAGCGAACAGAGGTGATGGGTAGATATGGTGTCAAGGAGAGGAATGTTGAAGGTCAGATGGTTGTAGATTTTGCAAAAAGGATGGAAATGGCTGTTGTTAATACTTATTTTAAGAAGAGGGAGGAGCACAGGGTGATGTATAAGAGTGGAGGAAGATGCTCACAGGTAGATTATATCCTTTGCAGGCGGGTCAGTCTGAAGGAGATTGGAGACTGCAAAGTGGTGACAGGGGAGAGTGTAGCTAATCAGCATAGGATGTTGGTCCGTAGGATGACCTTGGAGGTCAAGAAGAGGAGAAAAGTGAGGGCAGAGTCGAGGATCAAGTGGTGGAAGCTGAAGAAGGAGTTAACATGGGCACTTGGTAGTGTTGAAGAGCTACCTGATTGCTGGGAAACTGCTGCAGAAGTGATAAGGCAGACAGCTAGAAATGTACTTGGTGTGACATCTGGAAGGAAGAAGGAGGATATGGAAACCTGGTGGTGGAACCGAGAAGTACAGGAGTGTATACTTTTGGTGAATTGTATAAGAGGTTTGACAGTAAAGAGGGAGAAAAGAACCTATACCAATTGACTAGACAGAGAGACAGAGCTTGGAAAGATGTGCAGCTGGTCAGGGCAATTAAAGATAGAAATGGAAACGTACTCACAGGTGAACAGAGCATGTTGAGCAGATGGAAGGAGTACTTTGAGGGGCTGATGAATGAAGAAAATGAGAGAGAGAGAAAATTGGATGATGTGAGGAGAGTGAACCAGGAAATGCAGCAAATAAGCAAGATGAGGATGAAAAATGGAAAGGCCGGATGACATACCAGTGGAAGCATGGAGGTGTTTAGTGAAAACAGCAGTTAAATTTCTGACCAGATTGTTTAACACAATCTTGGAAAGGGAGAGAAGTGGAGACGAAGTGTACTGGTACCGATTTTCAAGAATAAGGGTGATGCACAGAGCTGTAGTAACTACAGAGGGATAAAGTTGATCAGCCACAGCATGAAGTTATGGGAAAGAGTAGTGGAATCTAGGTTAAGAAAAGAGGTGAGGATTATTGAACAGTATTATGGTTTTATGCCAGGAAAGAGCACTACAGATGAAATGTTTGCTCTGAGGGTGTTGATGGAGAAGTACAGAGAAGGTCATAAGGAGTTGCATTTGCCTTTGTGGAGAAAGCATATGACAGAGTGCCTAGAGAGGAGTTTGGTTTTGTATGAGGAAGTCAGGTATTACAGAGAAGTATGTGAGAGTAGTTCAGAATATGTATGATGGCAGTAAAACAGTGGTGAGATCTGCAGTGGGAGTGATGGATACCTTTAAGGTAGAGGTTGGATTACATCAAGGATCAGTGCTGAACCCATTCTTGTTTAGGTTAGACAGGAGTCTTCGTGGACGATGATGTTTGCTGATGATATTGTGATCTGCAGAAAGAGTAGGGAGCAGCTTGAGGAGAACCTGGAGAGATGGAGATATTCTCTAGAGAGGAGAGGAATGAAAGTGAGTAAGTCAAAGACAGAATACATGAGTGTGAATGAAAGGGAGGAAAGTGGAGTGGTTAGGATTCAGGGAGTAGAGGTAACAAAGGGGGAGGAGTTTAAATACTTGGGATCAATAGTTCAGTGTAATGGCGAGTGTGGAAGAGAGGTGAAAAAGAGAGTGCAGGCAGGTTGCAGCAGGAGTAAAAGGGAAGATTTACAGGACAGTAGTGGGACGAGCTATTTTGAATGGGTTGGAGACGGTGGCACTGATGAAAAGACAGGTGGCAAAGCTGGAGATGTCAGAGTTAAAGATGCTGAGATTTTCGTTGGGTGTGTAGATGATGGACAGGTATAGAAAATAGTATATTAGTGGGACAGGTTAGACGTTTTGAAGACAAAGTTAGAGAAGCAAGGCTGCGTTGGTTTGGACATGTCCAGAGAAGAGATGAGGATTATATTGGAAGGAGGATGTTGAAGATGGAGCTGCCAGGAAAGCGGAATAGAGGAAGGCCAAAGAGGAGGTTTATGGATGTGGTGAGAGAGGACATGCAGGTGGTTGGTTTGAAGCAGGAAGATGCAGAGGACCGGAAGAAATGGAGATGGTTGATCCACTGTGGTGACCCCTAAACAGGAGCAGCCAAAAGAAAAAGAAGAAGACACATATCTTAACCTCCATAACAAAACAGAAATGTTTTGCCATGTGCAGTGTGAAAAAAGTTAAGAGCACTTTGTTAGTCCCACACGTATTTTTTCTTGTGAAAAGGATCATTTTACTCAGAAAGTGTACAGAGACACACACTCAAAAACCAAGAGATGCTTGTTCAGTGACATCAAGCTCTATGAATCAAGTCCAAAGTAATCATCCGCAATCTCTTCTCAAAACATGTTAAATAACCCTATAACACACATATGAACCCCCCTACTAACATGTCCACACACACATACACACCTCTGTGGTTACCTGCTGTTATCTGGGAAAATAAGCTTAGTAAGCCGTAAATCAGTCAGCTGGTGCCTAAGGTGTCCCCCCCCCCTGCACTGAGCGCTTGGAAGAATCCACCCAGCCCTGCAGCAGTGGAGCTGGGAGATTCCATAGCATGGCAGCAGCGGGGGCGGGGGAGCGGCAGGTGAGTGCAGAAGGGTGACAGGAAGGGTTAGGCCACAGGTAGGACAAATGAGTAGATACACAAATACACAGAAACAGGGGGAGGGTGCAGAGAGAGCGAAAGAGAGTGTGTAATGAAATCAGGGCATTCATTTTGGCAAAAGATGCAAAGAAATAAAGCGACAGATGGGGCGAGTTGAGTAGGGAGGAATGCAGTAACTCCCTGGGAGACGGTGTAATCCTCTGGAGAGAGAAAAGAGGAATTTTTATGTGCTGCAGGTGAGCAGGAGACAGAGAGAGAGAGAGAGAGAGAGAGAGAGAGAGAGAGAGAGAGAGAGAGAGAAAGGATGATGTGAAGATAGTGAAGCAAGAAGTGCAGCAAATTAGGAAGATGGAAGCCAGGGCAGTGATGAAGAGAATGAAGAATGGAAAGGCTGCTGGTCCAGATGATATACATGCAGAAGCATGGAGGTGTTTAGGAGAGATGGCAGTGAAGTTTCTAACTAGGTTGTTTAACATAATCTTTGAAAGAGAGAGGATGCCTGAGGAGTGGAGATGAAGTGTACTGATATCGATTTTCAAGAATAAGGGTGATGCACAGAGCTGTTGTAACTATAGAGGGATAAAAGGTGTTGATGTTGTTGCTTCATAGAGCACAGGTTTGGAAATGGATAAGCACAGACAATGACAGACACATTGTTAATTAGTTTATTAATCTCAACTGTAATTTTTTTTTTAAGGAAATTGTTTACATAAATACATATTATTCAGAGGACTTAAAACAGAGCCGTTATTACATATGTGTAATGTGCTCTATTGTTTCTGTTTTGAAGTATATAAGGATAAAGGATGTAATTACCCAAAGGCATGCTCTTAATTTGAATTACTGAAATATACAGTACATAAACGCCATCATCAATAATGAAGCCAATATAAATATAAAGCCATCACAAAAGGCCATTAAATAATAAAAGTGCCTTGTAGGTGCAGCTGTCAGGTGTCTGCCAGTCATGCCAGTCATAAACCGGCTCATCCAATCTCATTTCTTGCACTTTGCTTAATTACATGCCTGTATTTGGCTCAAACAAATCAAACACAAATGAGGACAAGTGAATAATACACACTGATGGATGAGATCAGGAAATATTTAAAGCACTTTCATGGACCAGTTTAAAAAACGAATGTGTTTTGGAATTTTTGACAGATAAGGTTCTTAAGACGTGCTTTAATTAGCATCATTTTTGATGGCAGTTTAATTCAACATTATATTCCATGGGTGAATTGAGACTGTGCAGGACAGCATGAGGTCTTGTTGTGTGTTGCTATGTGTCTTAGGAGTGCACTGAGGTCAGATGCTTTACAGTGGCTGCTGCAGGGAGGAGTGTTTTCTGCTCTGATTATTAGGGGCTCGAAAAACCCTTTATCTGACACCTCCACAGTTTTGTTTGCATGCGAGTATGTGAGGGACGGAGCTTGAACGCTGCAGGCCATCTGGAGGATCAAAGAGCTCTTTTCCACTTCTCTCTCACTCTCTCTCTTTTTCTCTGTCTATCTCAGCTTCTGTCTCCCTCTCATTGTGCAGTGCCCAGGCCCCTGGCAGGAAATTTGTCGGAGAGATAACCGAACCAGGGTCAAACACTCACCTCACTGACACACCAATTAAGCCTCAATAAGACGCTGTTATTAAATTGCCTTTTAATGCCAAGCAGCAGTGGCATGGGAATGCTGGGCAAGCGAGAGCAGTCACAGGCACTTAAGAAATGTGCCACCTCCAGATAAAGCTTCCTTTATACACACACACAGGCCTCATGAATGCAAGAGCCTAATTAGAAAAAATGGCATCAACACAGACCAGGCTAGAATACAAAATGGGTTTTGTGTGTGTGTGTGTGTGTGTGTGTGTGTGTGTGTGCGTGTGTGTGTGTGTGCGTGTGTGTGTGTGTGTGTGTGTGTGTGTGTGGAAAGGAAGGAGTCATTTTCAGTTTTCAAACCCATTAACACCTTTGTGTGGTTTCTCAGAATTCCATTGCTTTAAACATTGCTTTAAACCCAAAAGCTGAATTTGCACTCCTGACCCAAATGCAGCCAATCGGCCAACTCATGTTTATTGTCCAGCGCTGCTTCTTTAAATTCTTAATGGAACAATGAGGCCAATATAACTGGTCTATTTGACCCAAGAATAATTTGGTATTTGTATTACCTGAAAAGAAAATCAGCCAAGCGCCAGTACAAACTGAAAAAAGAAAACACCAGATATTAAATCATATATATATATATACAGTACTGTGCAAAGGTTTTAGGCAGGTGTGGAAAAAAGCTGTAAACAAAGAATGCTTTCAGAAATATAAATAATGATTGTTTATTTCTATCAATTTACAAAATGCAAAGTGAGCGAACAAAAGAGAAATCTATATTTGGTGTGACCACCCTTTGCCTTGATATACAGCATCAGTTCTTCTAGGTACACTTGCACACAGTTTTTGAAGGAACTCGGCTGGTAGGTTGTTCCAAACATCTTTGAGAACTAACCACAGATCTTCTGTGGATGTAGGCTTCCTCACATCCTTCTGTCTCTTCATGTAATCCAGACACACTGGATGACGTTGAGATCAGGGCTCTGTGGGGCCAGAAGAACTGATGCTGGTTTGAAGGCAAAAGGTAGAAACACCAAATATTGATTTGATTTAGATTATTCTTTTGTTCGCTCACTTTGCATTTCGTAAATTTATAAAAGTAAACAAGAATTATTTATATTTCTGAAAGCATTCTTTGTTTACAGCATTTTTTCCACACCTGCCTAAAACTTTTGCACAGTACTGTGTATGTTTACATCATATACAAAATCTGAACACCCCTTACCAAACTGCATGTTGATTTCCCACATAACATAAATGTGTCATAACTGAGCCACTTATCCTAACTAGGGTGCTAGAGACCATCCTAGAGCTCATAGGGAGGAAAGCACAGAAATTCCCTGGATGGGCTGCCATTCCATCACAGTGTAGATACACAAACTCCAACCTAAGGGGTAATTTAACATCTTTAGTACACTTGAAGTGCATTTGTTTGGGAGAAAACCCACATAAATGCAGGAAAATGCATGTCTCAAAACATGACTGCTGTGAGGCAATAGCGTTAACCACTACAAAGCCATGTTGCTCATTTTGGAATCATTTAATGTTTAATTTTTCCCATTGGCTGATAGTTTACAATTGGGTTAATTGTACAAATGGGCATGAAGTTGAGCAAACTGGATTTTCCTATTCCTTATCCAACTCGTGACAAAACATATGACAACTTGTCTTTTCTGGCAGCTAACCAGTAGTATTTAGTCAAGGTCTTACTGTAATTTAGAGATCGTTTTTGTTCAAGTTATCATGGAATTTTCTTTTTTCTTTCTCTCTGTTTCCCTATATGCACCTCTTGAATCTGCCACCCTCAGACAGGAAAATAATGCAACCAGCTCCCCCACAGCATCCATCCATCTTCATCAGCAAAGCCACCTTCCTTTTGCCTGTACACATGACACTTTGAGAAGAAAGGAAAAAAGTGACTCATGTAAAAGCTTAGTCACTTTGTGGGATCTAAAATGTTCTGAATCAGTTCAAAAGACAAGAAAACTACTTTTGATGTAATTGTAATCCTTTGATGGATTTTATGCAATCCATTTAGCTTCAGTGAGTTTCAAGTTTATATGTGATTAATAAATAAAGGTATTTTAGGGCAGCATTGAATAGCTAACATGAAACTGGATTGACTTACTTTACTATTAATTATTCTTTATCAGATGCATGTTACTTTGTGAGACTACACCAAAGGTGCAAGTGTAATGTTCATCTGGTTTTAATGTACAAAAGCTGTAGTGTGCATAAGGGGAGATTCTCACAGGAACTTCACTGGACCCCAAGGGGGTCCCCAAAGAAGCAGGTAGATGACTGACTGTCTCAGATATCAGGAGAAAGTGGTAATACACTTTGTGCACAATTATTAGGCAAGTGAGTATTTTGACCATATCATCAACTCCAAGCTGTATAAACTTGAATGCTAATTGGATTTAAGCATATCATGTGACGTGTATGTGTGTAATGAGTGAGGGTGTGGCCTAAGAAGATCAACACCGTATATCAAGGTGTGTTTAATTATTAGGCAGGTGCTTTTCCTCCTCAGGCAAAATGGTCCAATAAAGAGACAGAACTGACTCTGAAAAGTCCAAAACGGTAAAAAGTCTTTCAGAGGGATGCAGCACTCATGATATTTATTCATGATCACAAGACCATCAAACAGTTTGTTGCAGTCAACAGGATCACAAGATACGTGATGGTAAAAATGGGGCGCAATGTAACTGCCAAATATTTGAGAACAAACAAATGTGAAGCTACCAGGAACCCACGATCCTCCAGTGCTGTCATATTCCAGAACTGAACCTACCCAGAGTGTACAGAAGTACAAGGCGTTCAGTGCTCAGAGACATGGCCAAGGTAGGGAAGGCTGAAACCCAACCACCACTGAACGAGATATAATTTGAAACGTCAAGACCAGACCAAGAAACATCTAAAGACAAATTCTTCAAAGGTTTTATGGACTGATGAGATGAGAGTGACTCTTGATGGACCAGATGGATGGGCCTGTGACTGGATCAGTAACAGCACAGAGCTCAACTTCCACTCAGACATCAGCAAGGTGGAGGTGGGGTATTGGTATGGGCTGGTATTATTAAAGATGAGTTTGACCTTTTCAGGTTGAAGATGGACTCAAAATCATCTCCCAAACCTACTGCCAGTTTTTTGAAGACACTTTCTTCAAACAGTGGATCAGGAAAAAGTCTGCATCTTTCAAGAAGACGATGATGTTTATGCAGGGCGATGCTCCATCACATGCATGTGGACGTTCTCCACTATGTGGCCAGTAAAGACCTTAAAGATGAAAGAATGACATGGCCCCCTTTTTATGCTTTTTAAAACTGACCTCAGAATATGTCAGACTAAAATATAGACTAATTTATTAAGTCAGGGAATGCTTCTGACTAGATACAAGGAAAGGCAAAGCCAGCCTCTAAACAGGAATTCACTGTAATTCATTTTTCATAAAAAAGAACTACTTGAAGGCATGAGTTTAACCCAAGACACATATCAATTTCAAAGAAACTGTTTCGGCAGTAATCCTCGAATAAGGAAAATAAGATTTTTTTTTTTCCAAAAAAGTCAAAGTTGCAGAAACCATCCTGTGGCACATCCTTTTAAAGCCACAGTACATTGTAGCAGATATTATGTTTTCCTAATGTTTACTTCAAACAGTAAAATATTTTCTTGAAATTCTAATCAAAGTCTAATCAAAGTCAAATTTCTTTATAGACTTTAATTTCATTATGAACTATGTGAAAAGTAATGGCTGAATATATAACTACTAACTCTCTTCCTCTCTCTCTTTTTCTCATTTAGGACTCAGCAGTGTCTCTTAATAAGGGTGACTCACCCATTACACACTGCAGAAGAGAAAATGCGGAAATAGGGGTGCAGTTACCATAGTAACAAGGTATGCTAACCAGGACCCTCATGGAAAGCGTGGCTATTATAGAATAGGTTTTTCTACAAAAACACTACAAGTGTTACTTTCAGATGTATGATTTCAGAATAAATATATTCATTATATATATTTAAAATATAGCAACACTCTTCTTTCAGTTTACTCAGTTTTAAAAGTCTGAGGCCACATTTAGAATTTATACAGCTACAGATATTTAGTTTGTATTTTTAAACAAAATGAGGTTGATATATGTAGCATTTGTATAAGACTGTTCAGATTATGCATATTTGTTACGCATATTGAATCAATTTATTGAACTATTTAGCTGTTGAGGTTTTCTTCTGGGGTGCCATGTTAATGCTTGGTTAATACTAACTGATGTGAAACAATATTTAAAGAATATCCGTATTCATACCTAGAGGCATGAAATAATCCATGATTCATACAATGAAATAATTCCAATGCGGGATTATACTGATAGTTGACTAGTTGATAGTCGACTGATATGTGAATTAATTAACAAATTCTGGCTTTTTTTTGGGTTATACATTTTCAATAAAGTAATATTTAAAAAAATATTTTCAAATATTTTGTATAAACCTACTTAAATACTTACATTACTTATTCCAGTTTTTAAACATATTGAAAGATATCACTATATCCAATACATCACAGACATAACCTACTGAAAAATCATTTAAGCTGAGTAAACTAGTATGGATGATGGCATCATTCAGCACTAGCTTCTGGACACTGCAGTATTGAGCTGACTGTGAACAGAGGCTTTTATGAGCAGACAAAGACAGGCTAAGCTTTGACTCCAGGCTCATTTTTCTCTGACACCCATAGGCAGAACGGTGCACCTCCACCATTAATCAGCAGAGATTAGTCGTAATGAAAGGAAGGGGCGCTGTTATTAAGTAGTAATTGTGTTAAGGAGTTGCATTGGGAATGTTATTGCTGACAGCCGAAAAGCTGGCTGATGGGGACAGCGTCCTGTCAGGGACAATCTTCAGGCCACTAAATAGTGTTCAGACAGGCCAGAGTGCGGAACAACCCTACATTTATCATCCTCACACACCAAAGCCATGGGGCTGTCACACAAAAGTAAGCATGGTTCTGACTCACACACACACATTCACATTATTATATTCTACACGAAGTCTCAAAGAGTAATGTGTGTAAATCCCTGTCGCCCACCTCTCTCTCTTTTTTCTCCTATGCACATTCACACACACACCACACGCTTAGGCTTTGAGCTCCTCAACAGGCCCACCAGAGCAGAGAAAGGGGTGGGCAGTTTGCCAGCACTGGACCAGGCAGACCGGCACATGGCACCTCACACTGTCCAACATTACCTTCTGCTGAGAGGCAGAGAGGGAGACAGAGATTTCCCTCATCTTTCCCTCCACTATTTTCCTTTGCCGTTGTGTGCAAATTTTTGGGCTTCCCAAATAGATTTCTGAACATTCTAATACAAAAATAATGTTTATATATTTCAGCAAATAACTGAATTTTGGTAATATTCACTTACTATAACTGACAGAAAAAAATGTTAGATTGTTTCAAACATTTGCACATAACTGTATGGCCAAAAGATTAGTAACTCACAAGAAAGTAGTTATTTTTATTATTGCAGTTACACCAGTAATACTAATCAAAAGATTTATGCGTACAGAAAGATGTACAAGTAGTCTAAGGTGTAATTTCCCCTTTTTTAAGGTTCACACAAACAGATTGCACAGGTCAGAACTCCATCCTTCCAAAAAAGAGATGGTTTGATTCCCGTCTAGGTTAAAGAAAATTCCACAGTAAAAGATTTTAGGCTAGACCCCCAATGGAACATCCACTTGCTGTTATAATTTTTTCTTTATAAATAATTATGTATAATAAAATAAACATTTACCTTATCAAATGAATGCTGTATAAATCAATGTTCCATCTTTTTATGTTGACTGCTATTATACCTACTTGCTTTCACATATATGACAACAATTATCACTCTGTACTTATAAATAATAATATCAGATATCCAAACCAAAAATAATCATTTGGAGCACCTGTTTTACACCATACGCTATTCAACATCACCTGGTTTGGCAAAGTGCAAGCTTCGCCTGACACAACTATTTGTTTAAATACACTGTTGTGATATCCGTCCACCCACCCACAATTCCAAAGCACACTTGTCTGCTTCACTAGCTTTGTCGCTGTACTGTAGATTCATGAAGTAGTTAAAGAGTTCAAAATCTGGGGGTCTAGATTTTCTCCAAACTGTGTCTCAACATTTTTTCAATATTTGAATATCAGCAACAATGTCAAGTGGAATAACAAGGGGGATGTCAGCATCTAATTTAGCTAACAATGCACTTTCCCTGAGCAACATCACTACAGCAAGGTTCAAAGACATCGCGCTGGGAAGTCTCACAGAGTATCATGTTAGCGTGACAAAATGATAATAGAAGTGATGATCTTGTTTTCCTTGTTCTTTGTCAGCTAACAAACTAATCTCATGTTCCCCATTTCACTTCATATCAGCCTTTGGCAACATGCACTTTGCCTGGAATAACACTGCACTACCACTACAGATGTTGTTCCTCTTCAGGGATAAACCTTTTCAAGGTCTGCCCACAAATGCTCTTTTATGGCTATCGTTGCTAGGTTGGACAAGCTTTGCAGGGCACTGGCAAAAGTGCTTAACATAACCAATTTGTGAGGGAATTTAGAGTTGGTAACATTGAACTTAGTGAATGTTAATTAACTGAAGCAATTAACAAGGGCAACTGACAAGTATTTACCAATATGCTATATTATGACAAATCAAATATCAATGGAAGATGGACCTATGGCTCAAGAGGTCCCAGGTTCGAATCCCACCTCTAGAGCTACCACCATTGGGTCCCTGAGCAAGACCCTTAACCCTGAGTTGCTCCAGGGGGACTGTCCCTGTAATTAGGACATGGAAGTCACTCTGGATAAGAGTGTCTGCTAAATGCTGTAAATGTAAATGGAGGTTTTGCCAACATTTTGTTAAGCTTGACTGTTGTTCCCCTTTTGTAAGTCACATTAAATAAAGTGAGATGAAAATGACTATTTGTCATTGTGAAACACAGCACAGCACAATTCACTCAAACACACCATGCAGCAAGGGACATCCATTTCCAGTGCCTGAGGAGCAGTAACGGGTACAGTACCTTGCTTAAGGAACATTCCTGGGGCCTAATCCCTAACCACTAGGCCACCGCCGCCCTGATAAATGATTAGATGTAAATACAAAGCTTGAGCAACCTGGCAACAGGTTCTATAAAGATTGTGAAAGTGAATTTCAATATTATGAGTATGGATACGTCATGAAGAAAATATTTATCTTGTACACAAATGATGTATTAACACTGTTAGAAAACAATTAAGCAATCAAATGGAAAAAGATTAAGTGAAAATAATTTTGCCCTTGTTTAGACCTTGTTTTTTTTAGAGCCCTCTGGTAGGAAATGAGAACAGGGCCAAATGTGACATAACTGTAAAACATTTTTCATGTTTAGACTAGGACACAGAGCTAGTATCTCCCAGGAGAAAGCTTTAGTGCTGTGTGCGTGCAAGCATGTCATTCTGGTTTTGGGTGGGGGGGTGGGATGGGGGGGGGCATCCACATGTAATGGACCGTGTCTAGAAATTGATTGTTATTCCCATGCTGATTCCATCCCCATGCCACTTTTAACAGGGCTACAGGGCTAATCATGGAACACTATGCAAGCACTGAGTTATCAATTTATTCAGCTCTGTCAGGCAAGAGTTAAATCACAAGACTGACGCTTAGTCACAGGCTGCTACTTGGATGTCAGGCCAGCTATGAGGCTACAGATCAAAGCTCCCAGATCATGATGACCCATTCTCAGTTTACAGAATGGTGTCAAGTTGGTGTGAATTTCTCAAAAAAAGGCCCAGACCAAATGATATTTACTGTTTATAATCACAGAAGTCTGATCCAGTGCTTAGTTAAACAATGGGCTGACCCCAAACGCCGATGTGAGATGCATTAAGTCATTTAGAATCGTGTTAATAAGGACACGTGTGTGCATGGCAAGTTGAAAGAAACCTCATTGAATAATAATAAGGGTATTAATCAGGAGCTTTTTACCACTTTACTGCATTAACAACCTGTATTACATAAAGCTTTATATTTTATTTAGAAACATTGCATTAAGATAAGTTGTATTAAGATAAGTTGCATTAAGATAAGTTGCAAAAAGGTTTAATGACGGTACTGGATGGAGCTCCTCAGCCTTGTGCTTGGCTTGTGAATGTAGGCTCTGCTGTAGCTACTGCAGAGTATCCCATTCCATTACCACTACTTTTCTATTGAGATTTGACAAGCTGCAAGTGCACCATCTGAAACATCTTTCTGCAATAAGTGAAAATTATGATTTTATTGCAATCAAATATTAATAAATACAGGACATTTTATACTGTGACTGTTGCATTTTTTTGGTGAAGCTGTCAAATATTTCAACACATGGATTCTAACGCATCACACACAGATTTTCAGCTTTTGGCTACAGCTATTCAATGGGACAAGGCCATGTGGCTAACTTGAAGCAAGCCAAAAATATGGCAGGCAGCACTGGGCTCTAAACTTGGGTTTAGCCCAGAGGATAGATTCAAGACAGGATACTAAAACCATTCTGCCTAAGAGACTCTGAAATAGAGACTATTAGGACAATGTATATACATTAAGGTTACCTATTTCAGTAGCTGTTTCATATAAAATGGCATATGGCTGTTCCAAGAGTCCCACAAACTCCAGTATCCTGCAGTGTTTGAGAAGATGTCTTCTCTAATCCCATATGAGAAATGAAAATGCGAAAATATTAAAAAGGATTAAGGAATGAGGGTTCATACTGAACGCATTGGCACCATAGTTCAGTTGAGCAAAATTCGATTACAGCTCCAAAGTTGATATTTTTATTTTGTTGCCTTTTCTCAGCCATGGAGCTATAGATCAATTCCTATTAGTCTGCTATATTTTCAGAACTCAATCGCCATTCGTTCAGAAGCTGCCTGGAGTATCTGAGAACACTTAATAAACGGCGGGCTGTTATTGACTTCAATTTAGAGAAAGCTGCTGAATGCTTTTCTTCCATAGAGGCCCAGAGCACCTCAGGGAAATCCAGAATTGCATTGCCATAGGAAACATATTACCACAGGTCAGAACCTCCAGTTTAAAGGATTTATCGCTGAACCCCCAATCATATTTCCACCAATCTCTACTCTCCCTACTGTCTCTGCTTCTCTGGTGCTGGAGGTGAAGATGGACTATGTATACCAATACACCACAGTCTCTCTTCAAGCTACAATGGCTTTCTTTTAATTACACCTGTTTGAAAATGAGAACTCTCAATAAACTATTATAAGAATTAAGTGAAAATGTAATTATGCATTGGATTCATCAATCTGGTTACTGGTATACTATACTAATATCTAAACCAGTTTAGCATAAAATGTGCTTTTTTTATATAAAAGTGATCAATTTGTCTGGTTAACAAAAGTACCGTGAGCAATTCCCCTTGCTTTAGTGAACAAAGTAATCAAATCAGAAAAAGCTGTGTAACAAGACACCTGTCCTGTCTAATAATTTTTTGAAGGTGTAGCTACACTCACACTTGGCACAGAAGTCTTGTAATAATTGATTTAAAAGATGTTATATATATATATATAACTGAACTGAAAACTGAAAGTGACTATTTGTCATTGTGAAACAGCACAGCACACAGTGAACCAAAATAAAATGGAGCTTCTGCTTTTCACTCATACATACAAGTGCAGGAGGGGGCAGCCAGGGAGCAGTGATGGAGGCAGTACCTTGCTCAAGGGTACCTCAGGACAACCTTCTGATCTGGGATTCTAACCCACAACCTTCTGATTCTGGAGCCTAGTCCCTAACCACTAGGCCATCACTGCCACAGAAAATTGCACAATGGCACCAATGGGAATAAAACTACAATCTCCTACTATTGTCCAAAAATGCCATTGGCCACAAATCTGAGACGTAACTTAAAAAGGCAGAATAGAAGCTGCTTTTGAACCCTGATTTGAATAAAGAGGGTCAAATACACCTGAAAGCATGTAATGTAAAGGAATATTTTATTAATCTAAACATTTATCTGACTGTATACCTGACATTCACTGATGAATCAGAAACGGCTGTGACAGTGTAAGTGACCATTTTGTGTTGAAAGAAATATGTTATGTTGTACAGTTACTTGTCCTTGAAACAGGACTGATACATTTACTGAAGAATTTAGTCAAAAATAAATTTCTAAGAACATCTCATGGCTTGGACCTTCATACATCTCTCATTGTCCCTATAAACTGCTACTGGAAAATTTGTGTTAGTGTGCCTCTCTTTCACAAGAAACGAAATATTTACATTGTCACATACATCTTTCATTCTGAACGTTATACTCAGACATCATACCTTAGTAGTGCATCACTGTGAGTGGAACGATATGAACTTGAGCAGTCTTTATGATAGGAGCAGTAGTGCTGCCATATTCAGCACAGCAGGGCTATTACATCAGCAGCAGCCGTGGCCTCCTTCTGTCAATGCTTAATTAATTTACTTGACAACTCTTAAAGGTTTCCAACAGGAGTAAAGCTGAAAATGCTGATTACGTCTTACGCATCCCCTCCAAACCTCATAACCAAAAAAGGGGGGAGGGGGACTCATTAGAATCCATTCACAGTCACTGGTTTGTACTTCGGTTAAAAGTCAGTGAGCTTCAGGGTCTCGTGCTGCTCAAATTAACATCTCTTTACCAAACATCAAACATTGACAAAGTCCCTTTTTAGTCTGAACTGTTGGCACAGCAACGCAGGGAGAATGAATTCAAACGGTATCGGAATGTTAATTTTGCCCAGCCAGTCAAAAGCAGGCATGTAAATACAGCATTTACATATGATGGAGCAAGCTCTTAACAGAGAAAGGATACCTTAAAACCTATAAAGCTTCTTTTATTGTAGGAGAATTCCCCTATCTTCATGTATGTATGTGCAACACTAGTCTGACCGTGTAGAGCGCAGAATCTGAGACTAAGGGGCTGGCAGGGTAGACACACACTATCGGAATTAAAATGAGTCACAAATCAGCCCTCACTGCTTTCCAATTTGCAGAGCCCTACTGGAGCGAGAGCTGCAGCTCATCTCTGATTGGCAGCGTAGACGAGATCTCAGCCGCTGCCTCCCTATTGGATTATGGAGCACTACACCATAGATGATTGCCTCAAGACTAACAATAGTGCCAACAGGAACCAAATATTCTCACACAGGAATAAGTCTGAGATGTGTAGTTGCATTGGAAATTGGCTTTCATGCATAATCAATATATCATCTCTTCTGACCTCATGGTTGTTGTACATCTCTGGCCAAAGCCCTGGAGGTTAATTACAATAAGGGCGAAGCCACATCTTATTTCAAACACAGCACATTTCCCTGTCTAGTAAAAACCTAAATCCTCCATACTAGATGGCATAATGCCAAATGGGTTCTCAGAATAATCAAGGTCATTAGTCTATACACAACACGTACAACTAAAACCATTCCGCAAAACCAGCATTAATCAAAGAGGAAACGGGAAGTAAGCATTAATTCACACATGTGAAATCAATCACGAAGGAAATTGGAATCATAAATATGATTAGCCTGGGTTCACTACTCAACAGACAAAAAAAAGTACAGCAGCTTACCAATGCACCTCACACATGTCCAAAATCTTGCAATTTATCCTAATGCAGTTATGTTACACTTTATAGAAATTACAAAAAAAAAAAAAAAAAAAAAAAAAAGAGACAGCGTTTAAGAGTTTGAGCACACTACACACTTCAGACTGCACAATAGGGACAAAATACTAGTATTGCAATCCTGTTGCTACACAGTGAAGTCAAGGTTAGCTTTTCAGTCCTGTAAAATTCATGGACACTTTATCACTGGTTGACTTTTCATTATATTCAGTGGATAGGTAGGTATGCTCATGATGCAATCCAGTCTAAGCTAGATAAATGTCAGTTCAGATACAGATCCTAATCTTCTCTGTGACTGTATTGCAGTCTTGCTTTGTGCCTAAAAATGTCATCAGCAGTGCACACTCCCCCACCCCCCCAAAAAAAGTCACTTTTTGACATATATCTTAAGTTGCAAAGAGTACATTTCAACTTAAATAAATTAATGAATAAGTAAATAAATACAGCTAAGGTCAAACCAATCAAGAAAGACAGAAGAAAACAAGTATCCAGGATGGGTTACTAAGGGTACTCATTTTAAAGGGCTGATATTTAATTTCTAAAAGCCAATGTAATCACGTCTCATAATAGTTGGTATAGGGTTATTTATCATTGCAGCAGTCTGCTCAAGGGAAACAGTAATTGCCCTACGTTAAGGGTAATCTTAGCCAATCAAACCCATTTGTTCTGTACAAGTGGTTTGATTGGATAAAGAGAAGCAGAAAAAATGCTAACATAATGATCTGGGATTCTGGGACATTTTGCATCTAGGAATGATTTTTTCTTCCAATACAATACAAGAAGTCTGACAACGCTAATTGTAATAAATGTTTCAATGTTTTGCATATTTTCCTGTTTAATGCACTAAAATCTGTAATTAAAGTAAAAACAATTATATAAATAACATTCAAATGGACAAAATTACTAGATGAAAAGAAAACTATACTAGCACAAACAAAAACTGCTGCTTTTAGCTTAAAAGTTTGAACGAACTCTTTTCTACAGATTCTATTCTGGACTGTGCAGCTTATCAGGTGTTCTACCTGCTTAGACTGATTCTCTTATATTATGAGACATCTTTCAAAGAATGGCAATCATTTCTCTTTTGTCATCCAGTGCCAGCTAGTGAAGGATGAGATCACCTTCTGAGTCTTGATTCCTCCCAGGGTCTGAGTCTGCTTGACCGCCGGGGCTCTGTGAAGCTGGCTCGTGACAGTGATGGTAAAAGTACTACATAAGTGCACTGACTTTACAGCACAAAATAAAAACTACACTATGGTTGCTTGACATAAAATTGCACTCCAACCTGCAAAACAATTTACTTTTAGGGCATCAGCATTATTGAACAAAATTCATAAAAACCTACATACAACATTCTAATGTGAATTCAATGAAAATAAAACCTTGAGATCTGGTAGATCTGTGGCTCGTTTCAGAGGATTTTTCAGCAAAAATGAATATTTTATCATTGTGAACACACCATAGCACTCAGTGGACCACTATGACATGCTTCTTATGCATGAACCCATTTACCAAGTGTACCTTGCACAATCCTCAGATAACAGGGTCTCGTCCCTACCCACTAGGCCATCGCTGCCTCACAAGTCAAACAAAAAGATAAGGCTAGGCTGGGCATCACTTTTCCAGTCTCCATATCTCTACAAGCTGTTGAAGAGGGTCTGATGGGGTGAGCAGGATCAGACAGCTCATAAATCAAACTCCTCAAAAAAGGAAGAAGAAAAAAGACACATTATTATAATACTGATGCCACAGACAAGCAAAATAGAGCTTCATCATTAAGGCCTGGATCGATGCTGCTGAGGCTAAAGGCCTAAGAGCAGCATTTTGCTAACATGCCACGCTAAGCATAGAGGATCCCGCAGCCAACTCTGGCTCTCTTTCACATTCACTCAGTGTCTCTCCCTGATCGTCCATCACACGCCTCGACTGTAACACTGAACATGCTTTATGATCGGCACTCTGCAGTAATCACAGTAATGAAGGGTATATTAGTGGTGTAGCATTAAATGCTAGCAAGTGCTTTTGACTGATATTCAGACTGGCAGTGCTCTGACTGTGCTGTGGCGTCACTGTTCCCCCCCTACAGCCTGCTGTGTCTCACTAACACCCTTCACAGTGACCGCCAAACACAGCAAGCCCCCTGAAACTGGGTCATGGGGTGCCACAAATTCAATCTGTGCAGCCAGAGAACCAGGGGATGTGGAGCAGGGAAAGTGCAGTATCGACATGGGCCCATTTCACCCTCTCACTGTCCTCCATCTCTCAGCCCCCTACACCCCCCAGGGTTGGCTCACACTTGCCACCCACAAACCAGGTCACCGAAACAGATTGAGTGCACAGGCACAGACCACACACATATGCTGACTGCAGAACATACAAAGCCACCGTGATCCTGAAAACAGCCATGGGGTCATTAGCTTCTGCAGAAACCACATTTAGAAGCCCATTTTACTGGTCCTCAATTGTGTAATGCTTTGTTGTGCAAAATAAATCACTGACCCCCATGAAACATAACTGTTATGCTCTCAGCAGTGGTACCGGCTGTAATATTAGTGTCCTGCAATGTCCTATTATATATCTTTGCATTTTATATGCTACATTACCAAAGGGCAACCTATTGAGCACAACCTATTGGCCCCCACCATTGGGCTCTGCTATGCGGTCCTTGTCATATTGCCTGTTAGCTGAGCAGCTAGCTGTGAAGCGGAGCGAATCCAGGAGGGAGAGCTCCCAACCACAATGTGTCTTGTGACCTTTTCATGCATACGACCTCTATAATGACATTAGCACTGAAGTTGGCACCATGGATATCAATTACTTCCACTGTTGGGCCATTAAATAGAAGGCCAAACCAAACGCCTCACAGCCTAGCTGGTCTAATTTATGCAGCTCCCAAATGTACAAAGCCCATTCAGCTCTTGCCTAAAGTGCCATGAGTCTGCCTTTAACTTTCTAGGAGACAATTAGTAGCCCGATACTTTTCTTTTCTTCTCTCCTGTTAGCTCAGTATATAGAGGGGGTAACATGTATAGACTGCACAGTTCCCAGGTAAAAAGGCAGAGTTCAGAGAGCTGCTGAAGAACTTTTTTGAGGTAAAAACCAGCTGCAGCTCAGATCTAACAAGACCAAAGATATGATGATATATTTCAGGGGGTTTAACCCCCCCATGACTTCTGTCACCATTGAAGGAGAGAATATAGAAGGGTGGAGACCTACAGGTGTCTAGGAGTGCACCCGGACAACAAACTAGGGCAGACTAAACACAGAGGCAAAAATTGTCTTCACTTTCTAGGGAAAAGCAGGTCCTTTGGAGTCTGTTTGTCTCTTTGGCAGCAGTTCTGCCAGTCCGTGTTAGCAGGGGATATCTTTTGTGCTGTAGTATGTTGGGGTAACAGTGTCACAGAAAAAGAATAAAACTTATAAAGTACACCGTCTCAGTTATCAGAGTAAACCTGGACTCATGTGAAACCATTGTTTAAACGTAACTAAATAATGGACAATTTCTCACACCCTCTGTATCACGCTCTGCTCAGCCTCAAAAGTGTTTTCACAAACAGTCAATCGGCTCATGTGAGCGCTTTCTGGGGTTTTTTCTTCCAGCTACTATCAGACTCTATAATGAGTCTCTCTCATGACCCTCACATATCTGTCAGTTTCCAGCTCTACTGATCACATATTCCATCTTCTGTAAAAATATTTTTCGTTTCACAGTTCGAACCTTCCTACTGCTTCCAGTGCAGTCTGTGTTGTATAGTTTTTCCCATTGTATTTTTTGTATCGTATTGTATAGTGATATTGTATGTATGTGTTTTGAAGCACTGCATTTTTGCATCTTTTCAGAAAATTGTAAATGCATGCAAAGTATCTATCTATCCATCCAAAGAACATTTAAATGTATTTGTGAAAGACTAACTTGGATGGTTCTAACCAAAAGAATTTCTGATGGATTTCAAGAAGAAATTGGTCATCATAAGCTCATAGAGAAACACCAACTGGGACTGCTACTGGTCAAATGCTTCCAGTAGAAGCAGCACCATTCATTGAAAGGCACATAATATTGTCTTCTGCAAAATCACCAGCCGATCCATTTGTTCACCTGGCTGGCTGTGGCAAATAAAACAGGAGGTAGTTCCATGGCAAATATCAGAAGAACAGCATAGTTTATATTAAAATAAAATAAAAAAACATTTTTTTTTTTTTTTATTGAAGACCGAGTCACTTCACCCCCTAAAGCTTCAGATTTTATTGGTTTTCTACTCAGTTTTGGGTTGAGCTGGTAATTTTTGTGTTGATAACATAGCAAATGGGTTAATTAAACAATAACAAAACAAATGCAGCAATGTGGAAGTTTCTGAACAAAGCTGGATCTTTTTTTCTTGTATCAGGCACATGCATGGAGTGAAATGGGAAAAATACTTCCATAAAATGCCCATTTTTAACTATTTAACATTTAGTGAAACCAATAAATGAAAAACTCAAATATTATTGGATTATTTCTGGATGCATTAATGGACTCATTTCCTTTAACTTACTTAGTTTTGTTTTAAGAGTTAAGGGTCATTTCAAGTTTATATAATCATTATATAATCTTTAGGTTTGGTAACTGGGTTAGGTTTTGTAATGCATTTGTGGTATAACTGGACATGGATGCAGTCTCGTACTCAGCTTTATTAAACATAACGCTATCCAGAGAACCACTAGAATACCGGAGATAACACGAGTGAATAACCAGTGCTCTGCTCTGACTCACTGGGACTTATAAGCTCTGCCCCAATGAGGCACACCTATCATCCTAATGAGCCCAGGTGTGTCAGAGCAGAGCGCCACCTACCGTGACAGGTTTTTATATTTATATAATAATTTTATTTTAGATTGCAGACATTAGCCTACCAACTAAGTAACACGGCTTGTCCAGTTATTCAGACAATTATACTATGCTCTTCTTTTTATGTTTAGGTCTATGAATTGTGCACATTTAAAGTAAAAAACTTGCATGTCATGCATTTAGTTACTTAAATAAGTGTGTAGATGAGTGCTAAAATATATGAAACATGCTGAAAAGAAGCTTGAACCCTTTCCCACTACTGTGTAACATATCTGTTTAAACAAAACCTGCTTTAATAATAGACAAAAGGTAGCACATAATAGACAAAAGTACATAATCCAATGAAGAATATCAAATACAATCTAACAAATTCAGTTAAATTAGAAAATAACAACAAACAAACAAAAAAAAACAACCCAGAGTGCTTTATCACTTTAACACAGTGTGTGTTCTATTTTACTGTGTCTATGATAATGCATTTTTGAAATGAAAAGCTTTTTAACTTTATCGTTGTTTTAACTTTATTGTTGTTTTAACCGTTTGACCATTTTTCCTTTTCTTTATGTATATATATTTTTTTCATCTATGTGGTAAACTCTTAAAGCTGCTTGAAACTTGCATGAAGTCAAATGTTCAATACAAATCTGAGTGTACAATAATTACATTATTTCTGTCTTGATCTTTCATCTGACTGATTTGATACACCATGTTCAAGAATAGAAGAGAACTGAAAGTGACTATTCTCAACATTGTGTGTGCACAGCACAGCACACCACACAGTGAACCACAATGAAATTTGATTTCTGCATTTAACCCATGAACACAAACACTGTGCAGCTATGAAAGCATCTGGGGAGCAGTGATGGTTGACCTCAGGGAAACCTACTAGTGAGGGAATCGAACCCACTCAACTTTATCATGGTTGATAAGTAGTCCTTGAAACCCAAGGTTTGTGCATAATAACAAAAATGCTGCTTATTTGCTGGTAATAAATTAGTATAACTAGCAAGCGATCCAGTCATATTGGAATGACCTGTTTGTGGCACCATTTGTTTGCCTGTCTGAAGGCATATATACATGCTGATGCAGCAATTGCTTTCTTTATTTACTGACACAGAAAGAATGTAACAGTAACAGGAAAAATGGCTGTTGCTTTCTTTTACAATCCCTTACATTCTGGATATTAAATTGATAAATCTGAGGTACAGACTTAAAAGTAATGGTTAATTTTTTGAGGGTAAGCTTCATTATTACCTTGTGTTACACCATGGGAAGTCTGCACACAACCTTGCTAAATTACACTAAAATGTAATATACATTTGATATTAAACTATTGCACAGTAACATACCTTATACTTGCATAAATATTTGGAGCATAAAACAATAAATTGCACAGTAATGGTCAGAAACTAAGAAAGTAAATAATAAATGTTCAGTATGTGATAGCAGTATATATATATATATATATATATATATATATATATATATATATATTATTTTATTTATTTATATTATTTTATTTATGTGCAGAATTCTAGCATTGTGTTCAAAACCAGCAAATGTAAAAGTTTAAAGATGAAGTACACACAGACTGCAATGGCATGCAAAAAAAAAAGTGTTGTCAGAAGCATGGTCATGCATGGAGATGTCAGCAGCAGTGAGTATGGCTGGACTCAGCTGGGCTCCTGAGGTGTTTGGACTCCTGAGAGAGCAGAGCTTCCCTTGGGTAATGTCACCATGCACTGCTGCCCACACCACAGCTGACAAAAAGGCAGCAGGCCAGACCCCCCGTCTGAATCCTTCGTCATGGTATGCATAGGAACTATATTGAGACTATAGCTGGATGAGAGCTGGATGCATGTTGGAGGCAATACTAGTTCTGCGAATGATTTTATATGGGCATTTTTCTCAAGCTACTAATATGGGGATCATATCAGTTATGAGTCCACATTAACCTTTTGAATTCCCAGGCTTGCTATATTAGACAGGGAAAGAGGCCATTCAGTGAACTGAAAGACAGAACAGGAATATGAACTGCTGCCTGTGAATTTAAATGGCCAGGCACTCTCACTTCCTCTCCCTCTTCCACTCTGTTCATTTTTGCACTCACTATCCATGCACCCTACCCTCATATTATTGCTCACTGCCTCCCTTGTATCCCTCTCAAGCTTGCATGACCCCTTGGCTTTCTGTGCTGGTCAC
Source organism: Hepsetus odoe (assembly GCA_017165825.1). Taxonomy (NCBI): domain Eukaryota; kingdom Metazoa; phylum Chordata; class Actinopteri; order Characiformes; family Hepsetidae; genus Hepsetus; species Hepsetus odoe. Next base: position 18,614,043 of record CM029375.1, on the reverse strand, counting down.
CATGTCATCCTTAAGACTGGCCAACTGACAGACAGCAGCACAGTCAGCAGTCATGATGTCACACTTGCAATTTTACCTTGCATTCTGTGTCTCCCCAGAGATCAGTAAAAGTATGTGTGTGTGTGTGTGTGTGTGTGTGTGTGTGTGTGTGTGTGAGTGTGTGTGTGTGTGTGTGAGTGTGTGTGAGTGTGTGTGTGTGCGTGTGTGTGTGTGTCTTGTGAGAGAAAGAGAGAGGGGGTGACAGAGATGCAGAGAGAGAAATTCAACTTGTTTTTGCAGTGCTCAAAAAAGACATTTTATTTTATATTTTTATTTTTTTTTATTTTAATTTATAGTGTACCTCGGACCAGGATATTCTCACCAACAAGTCTTGGCATTTCCTGTTTAAATATAATGGTCTGGAAGCACTCCAAAGGGGTGGGAGATAACAAATTGCCTGTAGTCACAACCTCCTTTTGCAGAGAGGTAGAAGAGGACTGTTTTATCTTAGTCCACCAAGTCCCACTAGAGCTTACTAGAGAAGGAGAAAAGGGATGTGTGTGTGTGTGTTTGTGTGTATGTGAGAGATAGATAGATAGAGAGAGAGAGAGAGAGAGAGAGAGAGAGAGAGAGAGAGAGAGAGAGAAAAGAAAACATGAGAAGATGGAGAAAGGATGATAGTAAATTTTGATAAAAATGATGGAAGCACAAAGAGTAAGAAAGGAAGAGTTGGAAAGTATGCAAATGAGAGAGAGAAAGAGAGAGAGAGCGCAAGAGAGAGAGAGAGAGAGAAAAGGAGAGAGAGAGAAAAAAGAGAGAGAGACAGAAGAAAGAGTGGAGGGGGTGGATGTGTTAATACACAGGAACACTGCATCAAACCAATGCACTGCTCTGAGCGGGATGCGTCAGCAGTACATTCACGTTTTCACTGAAGGACAAAAGGAGGAGATAGAGCAGAGCGCTTCTGCTGCCTGCAACCCTGTCACATAAAGAGAAAAAAGAGAGAGAGGAGCCTGAATGTTAGGGAGGGGGAGAGAAGACCGTCGCTGCCACTGCTGTCGCTGTGGACAGGATTCACCTCTGGGTGCAAGTGTTTCTGCTTCTCTTCCACACTTGCTTGCTCTCTCTCTCTCTCTCTCTGTCTCTCTCTCTCTCTCTCTCTCTCTCTCTCTCTCTCTCTCTCTCTCTCTCTTTCTCTCTCTCTCTCTCTCCCTCGCCTGCCTGCATGCTTGTCTGCCTGCCTGCCTGTCCGGCTTCCACCGCAGACCCCAGCTAGTCCAACAGCTCATGAGCAGAAGCTGAAAAACTGCCCCAACTTACAACCCCAAGAGCTGGGAATGAAGGAATACTGCAAGATCTGCACCAGGGGATGAACTACAGGACCTTCTTCTAGACAGCGCTCTGAAATCTTCGATACGTCACAGAGTGGAATCAATTTCTCCTTTTCTGACACTGAGAAGAAAGAGAAAAGGAGAGGGAAGAAAAGAGGAGTGAGAGAGAGGGAGAGAGAAAGAGAGAGAGGGAGGGAGAGATGGATCGCTAGAGCTTCACTGCCGTACTGCTACTGCCTCCCTTCCTCCCCCTCCTGCTCCCACACCACCACCCCCGAGCCCCCCTCCGGAGAAATTGACGGATTATTGCTAAGTGTGCACGAGGCAGTCTGCTGCTGCTACGGTGACGAGCAGGAGATCACGGCGAGTTGAAAAAGCAAGACCGAATGACCGCAATGTTCATCTGTTAGCCTTTTTTGTATTCATCAGTGCACGGCTGATCAACTGGACAAGTGTCGAGGAGGGGGGGGGGGGTGCAATGGTAAAACTGAGAGAAAGGGTTAGTCTTTAACAGAGAGGAAGACACATCTGAAAGGACTTTGGATTTCATTCCCCACTCTTCAAATTTTTCCCTCCTTTTCCCTTGCTGCATTTTTAATGCGCTTGCATCTCAGCAATGGAGTCCTGTGAAAAATTTTCTGTGGAATTCAGTGTCTGCTTCCAAGGACAATCAATGGGGGAGCCGAGAGGAGATCTTTTCCAATCTGACTGGATCCATGCACCTGCTTAGCTCACCGGGCCTTACCTCCTGAACCAGTTCCTCTCAACGCTGCTTCTCCCTGGAATTCAAAGAAGCCATTTTGTCAAAGGAGTTCACAGGCCAAGTTACTTTTATAAAAGAAAGATAAAAATGTTGCAGAGATGTTCTTAAAGCTGACCAGGCTTGCACAAATTTGAGAGGGAAGAATCCCTTATAATCCTGTACTAATGAGGTACGTATCTTGCATCCATACTTCTTTCTTTGACTGACATTTTCTTTTTTTTTTTTCAGAATTGTTTGCACTCTTTTTCCCTCCTCCTCTCTCTCCCTCACTTTCCCTCTCTCTTCTGTGTGTTTAACACAGCACCTTCCTGCACTGTCGATGGAAAACAGAAGCAGTGTCTTGCTCAAACCAGGGTAGGGCCACTGTTCTCCGTTCCCAAGCCGAATCCCCATACGATGTTGAATTATGAACGCGCCACATCATGAGTCTCTTGTGGCAGGTAACTGTGCACCGTGCCTGGAACGCAGCCCTGCTCTGTGCAGTCTACCTCATGGTGCGAGCGTGGAGTGTGTACTCTGCCCCCACCGGACCGCAGAACTGCCCTGCTGTCTGCTCCTGCAGTAACCAGTTCAGCAAGGTGGTGTGTACCAGGAGAGGCCTGGTTCGAGTGCCCCCTGGCATCCCCACCAACACACGGCACCTCAACCTCATGGAGAACAGCATAGAGATAATCCAGGCTGACACATTTCGACACCTCCACCACCTGGAGGTGCTGCAGCTCGGCAGGAACTCCATTCGGCAGATTGAGGTGGGAGCCTTCAATGGTCTCACCAATCTCAACACCCTGGAGCTGTTTGACAACCGTTTGACCGTAATCCCAAGTGGCGCTTTCGAGTACTTGTCTAAGCTGCGGGAGTTATGGCTCAGGAACAACCCTATTGAAAGCATACCGTCTTATGCATTCAACCGAGTCCCCTCGCTTATGCGTCTGGATTTGGGAGAACTGAAGAAACTGGAGTATATTTCGGAGGGTGCTTTTGAGGGATTATACAACTTGAAATACCTAAACCTTGGAATGTGTAATCTGCGGGAGATGCCTATTCTCTCCCCCTTGGTGGGTCTTGAGGAGCTGGAGATGTCAGAGAACTACTTTCCAGAGATAAAGCCTGGATCCTTTAGGGGCCTAAAATCCCTTAAAAAGCTCTGGATTATGAACTCCAGGATCACCACCATGGAGAGAAATGCTTTTGATGATGTCACAGCCTTGGTTGAGCTCAACCTGGCACATAATAACCTTAGCTCTTTGCCCCATGACCTTTTCGCACCCTTGAGTTACCTGGTAGAGCTGCACTTGCACCATAACCCCTGGCGGTGTGACTGTGATGTTGTGTGGTTGGCCTGGTGGCTGAGAGAGTACATCCCTACCAACTCTACATGCTGTGGACGCTGCCACACCCCTGCACACCTGCGAGGGCGTTACTTAGTGGAAGTGGACCAGACTACCTTCCAGTGCTCTGCACCATTTATCCTAGATGCCCCACGGGATCTTAACATCTCTGCAGAGCGAGTAGCTGAGCTCAAGTGTCGTACAGCCCCCATGTCATCTGTCAGATGGCTCCTGCCCAACGGAACCGTTCTGACCCATGGCTCAAATCATCCCCGGATATATGTACTCAATGATGGAACTCTAAATTTCTCCAATGTGCTGACATCTGACACAGGGGTCTACACCTGCATGGTGACGAACATGGCTGGAAACTCCAATGCGTCGGCCTACCTGAATGTGAGCGCAGCCGAGCTCAACACTTCTGAGCACCTAAGCTACTTCACCACAGTGACAGTGGAGGTGATGGAGCCCACGTCAGAGGAGGTAGTCAAGCCGAAGACGGTCACGGCCTCGCCCTCCGTGTTCCAGCCCGTCTTTATTTCAACACCAACTGTACTGCTGCAGACACCCCGACAGGTTAATGTGCCAACCATCCGAGGAACAATTCGTCCACCCGCCAGTTTAGATGAGGTGATGAAGACTACAAAAATTATTATTGGCTGCTTCGTGGCAGTCACGCTCCTTGCTGCGGTCATGCTTATTGCATTCTACAAGCTGCGTAAGCGGCACCAGCAGAGGAGCACGGTGGCAGCTGCCAGGACTATAGAGATCATTCAGATGGAGGAGAATGTTCCTCCTACCACCTCGGGGACAAGTATACCAGGAGATGGAGGGATGGTGCTGCCAAGCCTGAGAGATCGTAACAGCACCTACAAACCCAACTACAGCACGTACAAACCAGCACACTCTGCTCCCTGGACAGAGAACAACATTGGCAACTCTCTTCACCGTCCTCGGCCCACCACCATCAGCACCATCCCAGAGCCCTACTTGATTAAAACTCACACCAAGGAGAAGGTACAGGAAACCCAGATCTAACGTTCCCTTCTCCTCCTCCCTCCCTTTTTTCTGTTCCTCATGAAACATGCAATAGAATGCACAAAGAAAAGACAGCGATTACTTTTGTACCCAGTGCAAAAATGAGACTGTTTTTCTTGTACATGCTTATATATAAGTATATGAATATAAATATATAAATTAATCCACTATGGGATGGTAAAAGAAGCAGATTATATAAAAATGAATAATGAATTTAAACTATTTTCTAACTTGTAACTTCTATTTAAGATGGAGAAATGTGAAGAAACTGACATGACACTGCAAATGAGGACAGACTTGTTTGATAAGGGATGTGGTTTTTAGACAATGCTAGATAGGATCTGGTAAACTTTCTACGTAACTGTCCCCAAAATAATCTTTACAGGTTTATCTTGTAAAAGCAACAAAAATTTGTAATGTGCCAAATGTTATACATGCAATAAAAGAGTTTGGATTTAAAGAAATACCAGAACAAAACACTGCAAAGCATAATCTATATTGAGGCTGCAAACAGGAGGTTTTCCTGAGTCTGCTTTTTAGTAGCTATCAGCCAAATGATTTCTTTGGTCTAATGTGCTGCTTTGCAGCGAATGTTTAACTCCATATTTCCTGAATAGCCAGGCTTCTTTCCATTGGCTCTTGCAATGAAAAGCAGAAAGGAAATCTGTTTCCTACTCTTTTCCATTCCTATCCTTTTTGGCTATAACAAATTTAGTGATTTCCAGTAGTTCTGGCCACTTCCTTCTCTGTTCTTGGTTGCTTTTTCTATTCTTTAAAAATCCCCAAATGCTTTCTTAAGGCTTGAGTGGCTCTTAGGGCTAAACTAGAGTAAATACATTACAACAGTTGCCTCAGATTAGTAGTGTAAGGGCTCAACAGGATGTTCATTTGCAACAGCGCAGAGATAGTTGCCATGACACGAAGGTTTACTGCTTACAATTTTGCTTTTGTTCAGAAGGAGATACAAATGAATGTGTGCATTATGGGCTGTCCTCTATGGTGATCGTTCAAACAGTGATTTTTCCTTTGTCCTTATTTTGAGCAACACTATTTTTATGAGGAGTCTACAGAGGTTACAACAATAAAACATTTGGTTTGTATTTCTCTAAACATAACTTTTTCCTCTCGCCTTTTTTCTACTTACTGCAGAGATTTCTTATGCTGTTGTAAGATTGCAATACTGTGTGGAAGCAGCACAAATCACGCTTCTCTGACAAATGTCATTTCAACAAGCACTACGTTTCGTGTCTGCAGTTCTGGTGCACAAAATTTTGCAGCTTCTTCTTGACTCTCTCCTGAATCTATTTGGGCGGTAAAAATCCTAATCTTTAGCCCATCTAGAATGGCACATGTTCCTAGTAGTGGCTGAAAAAAAGATCCACATGTGGAAATCAGGCAGACATGTGGCACCAACATATCTTTAAAAAACAAAGTCTTCTTTCCTGGCAGTGTCATAGCATTTGATAGGATCTCAGTCATAATGACATTATGAGTTTGCCCCATTCAGAGCTCAGGTAACATAGCTGCATTTCAAACAGATGACTAAGAAGGTTAAGTGCACTATTTAATATTATCCATTATTGATCTACTTAACCTGCAGCACATGCCCAATTAGGTATGGAGTACATGTGTTATTATAGCTCATACGAGAGTAAGTAAATTACATTCAACATTGTTTTTGTGTTTACAGCATTTTCACAAAAGGGGCCAAAAAAGGCTACAGTAATATCATAGAAGAATAATTTTTTCCTATAGAAGCTGTAGAACCAAATGCCTATGCCAAAATCTGTTAAGCAGCACTCTTACTGAGTGAAATACAGGATGATTGGAGGTGGGCTGTGGTGACATGCCCTCATGAAAAGTCCTCATATAGTCACTTGCATGACAGTACACCCATATCTCTTAAAAATCAAGAAACAATTTCTTAAGATTCCTAAGCAGTTGATGTCCATTAGTACCACATGCACAAAACCCTAAGGGAGATAAAATCACTTATCATCCACAGTGCATCTCACCCATTGTAACTGCTTTCAGACGCATCCTTCACAAACTTCAGCACGACATTCATTTGTTATCTAATTACTAAAATAGATAGTCTGTTGCAAACATTTGAGTTAACTTTATGTGCTTACAGATGGACTGACACGCCTTAAGAACTTCAGCTTGTTTCAGAGATATAAATAACGAGTAAACATCAAATTACAAACCATATTGTCATATATTTTATAATTTGCTGAAATAATTCAATTTCATTATTTTTTGTTATGTGAGGGTGCTCATTCATTTTTTTCCTGCACTGGGACCCATACGATCCTGGTTACTCCACTGGTGATTCTGCATGTTTTTAATCAGATGCTTAATGAATTTCTACAGCAAACAGAGGCAAGTTTAAATATTCTTTTGAAGAAATGGTGTTCATTTATATAACATTGTTAAATAAAGTTCTGACAGAATCTTTACAGGATCAAGGCTTCTTTCAAGCCTCCTTCAATGACTTCCGGTGCATGCCAAATATTTGCACATTTCTTTTGAAGCAAAGGCAGGCTGCTTTAGGCTTGAATGGATGCTAATGTGCTTTTATTTTGTACATTTTTAGCAAGATGCCAATTGGGGAGAGGGTGTAGTCTATAATCGGGTAAAGTGCCTCTCAGCTCAAAACTGCAGCAACCTGACATTAGCACTCTTATGCACAGACACAGAAATGTACAGCCCTCCCAGGACACTCAGGCCACAGCACCCACACTGGTGATGGAGCAGTGTCACAACACCACATGCATAGTGACACACTAGGATAATTACCCAGCTCAGCGGTTCTACATTATTCAGTAGCAAATGTCTTGATGGTGCAGTGTTGTGTTTGCGGCTGATGAGGTTTGTAAATTTAATCTTTAATGCCAGGAGGAATCAAGCTGCATAGGTTGATTCGGCATGCTCTCTAGTCTCGAAATATGGTGTGACATTAAGTTCACTTCAAGTTCAGCCATATTTCTAGAGTTAAATGTGCCTTGTTAACATTGAAAGAAAGAACTTAAGTATTATTTGAAGTTTTGAAGATGCAATTTTTACAATTTCCTCTACTTCATTTTGACCTTTTCCTATTAAAACAAACTTTCTGGAATGATTTTTGGTCTGGATATTATATTTACATTTTTTAGCAGACACTCTTATCCAGAGGGACCTCCCATTCCTAGCTACATGGACAGTACATCTGGAGCACCTTCGGGTTTAGTACTTTGCTCACGAACCCAATGGTGGTGGTGCTGGAAGTGGGATTCAAACCTGCAACCTCTTGGCTCATAAGCAAGTACCCTACCACTAGACCACCACCATGCCGTATGGAGACCCATTCATTCAGTGAAGAACTAGAAGTTCCTTCACATTGGCACATACCAGTCCTTTGGAGAACCCCTCATTGAACAGATATATTGTTCCAAAGTAAGTGCAGATTAGACACTGCTCCAATGTGCTACTTGGCACCTTTTTTTAGGAGTGTACTCTGACTGGCCTACTCATTACCATCGTTTTCTTTGAGGAAGCTCATCCAGTCTAGACAGGATAGGAAGTGTCTGTAAGTTTCCAGCCCATCATTAAAGCTCATGTCAGACAGGAAAGTGAGGATGAGCTTCAAAATGCAAAACAACATGAAAAGAGATCATAATTTGGCTCAGTGTAGCCATCGTTTGAACGTACTTTCAGATCTTTAATGGGCATTGCGTCCATGCTTGTGTGCTGCTGTTGTCCTGGCTGACATGGGCTCGTGTCATTAGGCTTATCATTTTGCTCCTATTCTCTTTCTCTGCTTTTTATGATGCTAATTGACTTAACATTATTGACTTTCCACGTCAACATTACCACAGCGAGGGGCTCACTTTAAGGATGTGCTCGCTAGGGAAGGAGGCTGCTTTTTGATGGGTTCTCCATGGGAGACTTATCACTCGCACAATTATCCTGACAGATTTGAGGATTGCTTTTCCCCTTCTTTCGCTGACTGATATGTTGGTTTTCTGCAGGCTGATAGATAATGATGAGGAGGGAGATGGAGTGGGGTAGAGAGGAGCACATATCAGATGTTTATCAGTTAATGAAGTGTCTGGGCTAGGCTGTGGTGGTCTTTTCTCTGTCCAAAGATGCGCTCTGACCGCCATCTTGGTCAGTATAGCATTTGGTTTCCAATTTCCAGTTAGCTTAGATTCAGAATTACTGAGATGGCTGAAGGAGAATAAGATAAAAAAAAATGAAGTAGTGTGCCCTGCGATGGACTGGCGACCTGATCGGGGTGTTTCTCTGCCTTTCCCCTATGTATGCTGGGATAGGCACCAGCCCCACCCGTGACCCTAGTGAGGATAAGCGGTTGAGATAATGAATGAAGGTCATGTGAACATCTCATGCTTGATTAACTTCTATTGACTCCTATTAGTCACTCCAGCAAAGTAATAATAGCACAGTTCGTCATTATAATATGTCTTAGGATATCAATGTGTATAAATGGGATGAATTGAACCAAGCATTAAAGCTGCTAAGACAGACATTGCACTGAAATCTTTAATTACAAAATTCTCTTTGGTATAACCACTGAACAGACACATTATCATGTATACTGTCACAGTCATAACAAAATCTCATATTTCAAAATGTATGTATATTAATTTGTTGGTTTGTTTGTGTTACAATATATACACACACAAACTAAATGACTAAAATAATATAATATAAAATAATACAAAATAAAAAGATAAAGTCCTATCATCGGGTACAAGTGTTTGACTGCAAATGAAAATGTTTTGATGCCTTCTTTTTCTTCTCTTCCGCTACTTTAATAACGCCAAAAGTTATCTTTTTCCCTTTTTTCACAGTAACTCAAACCACACACATTGCACAATGTACTTGCAGTCACTGTGTCCAAAGGAAAATATGTTTATGGGTTGAATTTTACACCTGAATTATAGAAACCCATTTGACCCTCATTCTACTTTGACATTTCTGCAGCCTGCGATGGACTGGGATCTCAGAGCAGATAAAATGTAACAATTTGATCAACGCCACCAGAAAATATCATCTGAGATCTTTTTTTTTTACTGGCCCAGAGAGAGACAAATCACATTTTCGTATCAGATATTTTGTCAGAGGATGTAACAATGTTGTTCCTCTTTCACTGCGAACCGGCAACTGGAAAAGGACCGTCGTTGTACATTTTTAAAGACGACCTGACAAGCAGAATTTCCCCCAATCGATTTGCAGCCTAGTAGGGGCCGAGCAGTAATGGATGGCTGTAGCAATATGCTCTGACAGACAGACAAATGAAAAAAGTCTTTCGATTTTCATTTCAGTGAAAAAAAAAAAAGCTTGTTTAATTTAGTGTTACGCTGTAAGAGCAGCCTTGTGCTTCTTACTGTTATGGAGCAGGTATCACTGTATGTGTTACACAACAGAGCAGCCATAAGAGATGTCCTAATTTTACATGTCAGCGCCTACCCACAACTGTGTGTGTGTGTGTGAGCATGTGTGCGTGTGTGTGTGTGTGTGTCTAGAATCAGGACCCTGGGGAAGATGAATGTTTATTATTCAACATGCTCCATTTGTTTATTTGCTTATTTAATATTAATATAGTATATTCGTTTTGCAGTCATTATCTTTTAAAGAGAAGTCAGATTCATGCAAAACAAAGTTAAATGCATAGGCATGAAGGATAAAGAGAAAAAAAATGCAGTTCTTCTTACTACAAAAGAAAGGAGTCATTCTTTCTGATATCACTATATGGAATATAGATGAAACTACTTGGATTTTTCAAGGGCTTTATAGCTTCATTGTGCATTTGAACATTATAAATGCAGCTTTTGCGCCTGAAGGTGTGGCATGATCAATGAAAATTCCATTCTAGGCTCAAGCCCACTGCTTTTGTGAAGGCCAGATGAAAAGCGGGACAAATGCATAGAGGAGAGCAGTGCATGTTTTTTTTTTTTTTTGTGCGTGTCTGCGTAGTGTACTGGCTAGCATATCTGTTTTATGATAAGCACAAGGAGGTTTAATTTATCCATCAATTAACAGATACATTAAAACCTTGTTGCAAATACGGATGTAAAACTTGCAGAAACACAGGAGGCTGCCTTCAGTAACTAATCTAAACCTTAATGCATGACTGCCACACTGGGAATGCCATGATTTCCCCCAGCTGTCCAACAGAAAGTAATAAGAGGGAGAGTAACAACAAATCAATTTAGTGAAACATGGACAGTGATTAAATAAGATCACTGGGACAACCTTGGTTGGTTATGTCAACCAACCAAGGTTGTCCCAGTGATCTTATTTAATACCACACTGGCATCATTGTAATATTCATAGTCTGTAGTTTTATTTTTTGTTATTAAGAGGGATTTTTTGTTCTATTAGTATGTAAACACATACGTGACAAAATTCATTTTGAAATGTGCAGCAAAAGATTCTTTGAACAATAAAAAGCACATCTGAAATGTGCTGAGTAAAAATGAAACGAAGATATGAAATGATGTTATAATTCGAGGTTCTTTATACCTTTTTTTAAGCTGTTTCATTTTGATCTTTGATAAAAAAAATAAAAAAAACTTTCCCAAATGACTGTTAGCCTGGACACAAACTGGAACGTGTTTAGTGGAATTCCGTTTATCTGTAAATGATGTGAAAGGTTATTCACACTGAAAATGGTACCGTCGAAGTACTAATATTGTAAATGTGCCCTCAAAGGAACAACATGGCCTTTTAGGTCCACATTTGTACCAGAGATATTATTTTCCCCAAGGTCAATGGGTATATTTATACCTTTTAATAGCCTGATGTTTTAAAGCAGTAGAGTAAAATAGAAAGCCTGGAGTTGGGGAAGGGTGTAAGGTGGAACTATATTCCCTAATGATGATGACTTAAGAGGTACCACCCCAATGAAATCTCAGTTCTGCATGAACTACACCTACTTTGCTCCAAAGATTATATTTTATATCTTTGGACAAAAAGTTAAATTTTATTTAGTCTGCCTTGGAAGACCTACTTTTGACTCTTTAGACAACCTTGTTTAAAGAAAATGTTGCAAAGAATGAGACTCCACATAAAGGCCCTTTACCATTAAATAGGTTCTACTTAGAACACTCACATTTGGTGGCTGTTCTTTAAAAATGATCTTTAAAATAATCAACTAAAAAGAGATTTAGGGAATAGAAAAGCTTCAATAGCATCACTCTGAGACTTCTTTTTATTACTATTATTTTTGGGATGACAACATTCTTAATAAGGCAATATGACCATAACAATTACATCACAAAATTAAAAATAAGCTTGAAGACCGAACCACCTGCTTATTTATTTTTTTTTTTTTTGTTACAGAGAGAACGCATTTAATCTAGTTAAATATATTGCAGGTTTAGAAAAAAATACTATGGATTGTTAAAATATCTTGGTGGATCATGATGTTATGCTTTAGATATGTCTCCTTCTAGTTATTCTGTGGTTATAAAAAAGACAATACTTCAATACTAAACATGATGAAGCACGATGAAGGTAGGGTGAGATAAAGCATTGATCGCTGGCTTTCAGAGTCTGTACTTCATAAAAGATGCTCTGATATTTTGCAGTCTGAGTGTTTAAGCAGAATTTATCACACTCATACTTTACTGTCTGGCCAGTGCTTGTATAACAGGAAAGCCTACATAAACTCCTTCACAGTGCTAGGCTGGTTAGGTATTTTTTCCAAGTGATTATAAAATAAACATGAGCTACAGGGTAAGATGCTTGTTAGCAACAGATGTAATGCCTACAATCAAGTTTTAGTGAGTGTAATGCATGCAGCTCTTTTAACAATGAAGGAAATAGGAGTGACTGTACTGCATTAGTCTTTTTTCTATCAATTTATTGAATAATAACATTGCGATTCAGACACCAGCGACACAACTTTGTCACATGTCAGCAGAATGGCCTGAACACCAGCACTAATGAGCAGAAGGGTATGTATTCATTACACACAGTATGCAAACCCAGCCTTATCAGAAGGAAACACTCAGTCTAAACCGAAACAAGGTCATTACCTGCAGTATCTGCTGGAGTGTAGGGAGGGGCAGAGAATACATTTCCATACACAATGTTTCCTGGGGGTTAACCAGTTGAGGCAACTGGAAGATGATGTAATACTTTAAGGGAGTGATTCCCTTCATCATGCTTATTATTAAACATACACAGTGATATTTGATGTATTTATGTTTTTATGTTAAAAAAAAAAGGCACTGGAAGTACATTCGGTACTTCCAGTGCCTTTTTTTTTGTTTGGATAATGCTGAAATATCATGCTTACAGGTTTTCCATTTTGGCAAATGTTTATGCTCATCAATAAATAAGAAATAAATAAGTTAAATGAAAGATACTTTTTCTATCCCAGACAGACAAATCCTGATTTTTTTTACATGTTCTTAGAATAAGCACTGGTATCAGCATCAGCTATACGTACATGGAACACCAGCCTTCAAATTCTAAACCCCTGCCTTTTATACAGCTGCCTCTAACAGTTTTATAGAAAGTTTTGATTGTAAACAAAAAGTCAATAAATCTTTTATAAAAATCATCTGAATTGTTAGTTCAGACGCAGTTAGGTGAAGTTAATTGTTTAGGCCTATGAAAACTGCAGAGAAGGCTTAACGTTAGATTTACAAAAATAAGTAAGCCATTTTTTTACATACATTTCTGTCATCTTTGTAAAAAATGAAACAAAAGTTGCTTGAATGGGACCCAGAAACATTAAACAATTTGGAATGCTATAAAAGTAAAATGTCCGTGTTGCAACATGCACTATGATACATGTGTGTCATGTCATGCATTTTAGTTGTAAGAAGAGAAGCAGTGTTAACACTGCTTTCTTTCATTGGATGGAAGCGCAGATCCACAAAAAAAAGTTTGTTGCTGGGAAAAAAAAATCCACAGGTGAGGTTGCTATGGAAATGTCCAAAATGTCCAAAAGCACACTCTTCTTAAACCAGCACATAGTGTTCTCCATTTTACCCCACATTTCTGTGTGCCTTACTCTAGGCTTCTATCCAGGTTAAAACTAAAAGGCAGAATTGCCAACAGCCAACAGTTTTATTGCCCCCAAATCCCTTGTTGTGCAAAAAAACAAGATGATGCAAGTTTTTTTGTGACATTTGTTGTGTGCACATGAATCGAAAAGCTTTTATATTACATTTATAATGGTAAAAAAATAAAAATCAACAAACAAAATATAAATGGTGGCATTGTTTTTAGTGCTGTCACCTCACAGCGATAAGGATCTGGCACCCCTCCTGAATAGGATACCCCACTGCACCAAAAAAAGATTAAAATAAAATACTAAAAAAAATAATACTTGTTTTTGAGTTTATTGTGATATTAGTGATACTAGTAGAATAAACTGAGTGAGCTGAGATTTGAGTTCACAAAATCCCTCACAAGTCTAAACTACTTGAAACTGTTCATCTCCCCTCAAGCTTATCTGCATCTCTGTTCATCACTTTCTCCATCTTTTGATCCTGACTCTATCATTCCTTTTTCCTTGGCTGTGCAGCCTGGCAACTTTAAGTCAAACAGAAGGCTTACTTATAGAACTGGTAGAATAAAGAGAGGGACTGTGCATACAGAGCTGCTGTCATTTTACCAATCACAGTCTTCTGATGTCTCTAGCTGCCCACCTTCCATCAGGGATGTACAGAGACCTCACACATGAATAATACATTCTACACTGCATATGCGCCTGTGAAGGGAACAATTCTGTGTTTTCCTCACACTGCAGTTATAACTGATTAAAGTGTATGGAAAATTCTAAAAATGCTGTACAACATACCTGAATCTGAAAAACAACAACCACAACAACAACAGCAATGGCACCAATAAAAATAAGAATAATAATAGACTAATAAATAAATAAATAAATAAATAATGTATAAACAACAAGGCAATAAAGGAAAGCATGGTACAACTATTTATACATAAAAAAACAGATTTTTATTAAAGGCCTAGATCATAGATTTTGATTTAGTAGCTAAAGGTTTAAATCATACTGTTCACTTCCCAGTTGATACAGTCTATACATGGAAACTAAACTGCAAATACAGTTTTGAACTCATTATATTTGCAAGGTCACAATTTTTCATAATTATGTGTATTTACATAGATATAGTTGTTATAATTTATATTTACATAACTATAAGTTATAAAAGCAGTTTTAGATCTACCACTCCTAAAGGTCAGTAATGCATACACTTTTTCTGTCTTTCTTTTAAGGAAACAACAGTTGTGTAGTTTAAATAAAATAATTAAGACCTTTTATATATATATATATATATATATTACAATAGGAAATCATTATTTGGTATATCTATGCACACATCTGCAATGGTAATTATTTTATTATTATTATTAATTATTTTAAAACTATTTTATTCAGAAACCACAATGGTAAGCATGTTTGTGTGTTGGTGACTTTGATTATCATAAATAAAAGAAGCTGGGTGTATTAAAGGGAAAACTTTGAAACTTTCCGTTTTCAGACCTGGTGACAAAAATAGAAGCAGCTCTGTTTAAATGCAAAGCAGTGCTGTGCAGCTCCGCAGGAGACTCTATATGCACCAGAGAGTGAAGCTCCTATTAGAGAGGAATAACTTTACATTTCTCACAAACACACATGTGAGCATCATGTGAACAGAGCTGCAAGTCTGATGCCATACTGATGTAATTAGCTTTCTGAATTGTTAGGGACTTTTGCAGATGGCCCATTTTTCAGACATGAATGACTTCATCCAATCAGAGGAACCTAGGGCCTCAGCTTCTCTGGTTGGTTCTCTCATTAACACTTCTTCACGCTTTATTTTCAGTTTCTTAAAAGAAACTTGAAAATGTAAATTTGCCAGCTATAATTCAGCAATTTGGTTTCCATATCCTCACTGTAATGTATAAGACTCCGTTTTTAAAGATGAACACAGGGAGAAACAGCATAAATTGTGCAAGAAGCTTATTTAAAACATTATTTCAGAGTATGTAATTAATTAAGCAATAAAGTAACAACAGCACTGAATTATTTGTACATTTAGCTGAGAAATAAAAAAAAAGCTCCAAAACGTGGCTAGATGGTTATAAATAAAGCAGACTGAAGCTGCATTTATGGTGTGTGGAGTGTGGGAGACACTCTGAGTGCAAATCAACCAACAAATTCCCATCACTGTTACATAGGCCCATATATGGAATATTGATTTGTGTATGTGTGTGAGTGTGTGTGTGTGTGTGTGTGTGTGTGTGTGTGTGTTGCAGAGGGCAGCAATGATTTCTTCATACTGTATTGGGTTACCTTCTCTGTATTGTTCAGAAAAAACAGACAAGCATTCAATTCTACATATAGTGAAAAAACCCTGCCTCAGAGAACACCACCGGATCAATATATTAATCTAGAGAGAGAGAAAAGAGGAAACAAGGGGGAGAGAGAGAGAGAGAGAGAGAGAGAGAGAAAGAATGAGTGAGAGACAGAGAGAGAGAGAAAGAGAGAGAGAGAGAGAGAATTGTATAAACAGGGTAAAACAGTGGAGAGAAAGAGAGAATAGCATAAACAGTGCAAAAGAGAGAAAGGATAGAAAAAGAAAAAAAGATCTCTTGCAATTCCCCTTTCCTCAAAGCTCTCAATATTCAAATCATGCTCTTTTTCTCTGACTCTTAATGCTCTCAGAGTGAAGAAAACACACACACATACACATGAACTGCGAACAGCAAATATGGCAGGATTGCAGAGTAAGGATATTGAAATCCCAAAAGTGCCTTTTCTTTTGTTGAGTTGACAGGATTGAAACAGTGAACCCGACAAACTCATTTAGGCTAATCCCCACGTTCGGAGACCCGCGAGAGTAATGCTTTCAGAGACCCAGAGCACAGCACAATGGCAGTCGGCATACACCACTCAGCTTTACCATCATGCTCACAAAACTGATTGAATCAACGTGACCTCCTTAGACAAGTTTTATTTTGCATTCCTCAAACAGTCCAAAAGTGAAGAAGGTAATGTTCAGAGAGAGAGAGAGAGAGAGAGAGAGAGAGAGAGAGAGAGAGAGAGAGAGAGCGCAATGGGAAAACGATAAAAGAATTCCAGATTACTGCAAACCTTCCTCCCAAAAAAGAAAAAATGAAAAGCCTGAAATTCCTGGAGTCTCATCTTTTGAGCTTAATATTTTATGAAGTTTAAGCTAAATATTCTACATTAGCCTCAGACACATCCTACCATTCAATTTACTATATCTTAAAATTCAAGTGTCAGAAAAGTTTCCTTGTAACAATAAGGTACTTTGTTTTTAGTTATTTTTTAAATGGTGTTTTTTGAGGAACCTTTATGAAATTAATCCTGTTTATGTATTAATCCTGTAAAAAAAAACATTCAGTGTACAGTTATATTTACATTTACGGCATTTAGCAGACACTCTTATCCAGAGCAACTTACAGGTCCTAATTACAGGGACAGTCCCCCTGGAGCAACTTAGGGTTAAGGGTCTTGCTCAAGGACCCAGTGGTGGTAGTGCTAGAAGTTGGATTTGAACCAGGGACCTCTGGATCCATAGGTCCGTAGGCAAGTACCCACCACTAGACCACCACCACCGTATTTAAATAACTAGAAGAATCTATAACATGAAAAATGCCATTTAACACATATTCATTGTGTCATTGTGGTTTATTGTGATCATATATTAAATTTACAATTCTAAAATAATAAGTCTTGTTTTGTTCCACTTTCTGGGGCGGGGGGGGTGGGGGTTGTTATGTGTTGCCTGTAGAGAATTGCAACACTGCCCAGTTTACCTGAAATTGAAGGAGTATAAAAATGGTCTGTGTTTCAGCGTCTGTAAAATCTAAAATAGACACGTTGATCAGCTATTAGATTGAGCCACCAGGCTACTATTGTAGCAGTTGGTACTTTCAGCAGGGAACAGGAATTAGCATGGGCCCTCTGGCCAATCAGCCACTATGTAGTCCAATATACAGCAAGGTGAACTGTGTGTTCTGATATTTTTCTATCATAGCAGAGTCCAGCATTGAACTCTACAGGAACAGACCAGACAGGCTAGTCTTTCCTAACTTGGACCACTTGTTATTTTGCAGATGTTCTAATCCTGCCATCTAGCCTTCACAATTTGGCCCTTGTCAAAGATGTTCAGATCCTTACATCTGGCTATTTCTCCTGCTTCCAACACATCATCTTCAAGGACTGACTGTTCACTTGTTGCCTAATATATCCTAGCCCTTGACAGGAGCCACTGTGATGAAATCAATGTTATTCACATCAGCTGTCAGTGACTTTAATGTTGAGGCTCATCATTGTATACCCAGTACAGCTCTAATATGTTTACATGATGAATGGCAGCATATCAGAAGTATAACAGTAACCCAAAATTTATCAGAATGAAATGTTACATGAAGTTAAATTAAATCATACAAATATGAACTTATTCTAATGTTATACAACTTTTTATACAACTTTTTTTAGATCACATATTTTTATGATTCCCATAAACGTTATGCACAGAAAATGATTCACTAAAACTATTCAATAAAACAATGGAATTCAATGTTTCTGGGGTATTGACTAGGTTTAGAGTGGGACAAGGCTGAGATTTGATGTTAAGATTGAGATTTTATGAACATTCATGGCAACATACAAAAACACAAACATAGTATAACTATAAAGTAAAATAATATTTAGTTTTTTATGAAGGGCTTATGTAGAATCTCATCTTCCATCTAGTTCGCACATTTCAGAATTAAATTCCAATGATATATTAAGTAAATTTATCAAAACATGTTCCCAGAACTGCTAATCAGTAACAGTGAACAGTTACAACAATTACAACAGCAGAATCCGTTCCTCATATCTTACCAAAATGTATTCTAAATGTATTCTGAATAGATTACTTTTTATGCAACGGAGTGCTTAGTGTTCCATTCCATCATTATTGAATGAAACTCCATTACTCTTTAGAACCTAGCTTTACTTTCCATAACAAGATGCTGGAAGGGGCTTTATACACATCTTGCCGCTTTGCTTTGGGCATGTTGACCATGGGCAGCCACTCTGGAGTATCTCTTTGTATCGGTGATGCATTTCTTTGGAGATTATACAAGCTGTGTGTGCACAACTGAATATCTGTATCAGCAATTAAAGCCTCTTAAAGTAGCTGAATTCACTAATTAGGAGTGACTACTGGATACTTACAGTGGTTATATAGTGTAGTTATTAGCATTTGTACACTGGAACTCATTATTGCAGAATAAAAGACATTATGTAATTGATATGGATGGTGAACTATGCCAGCACAGTCGTATATCCTGTTATTTTAGTTTTCCAAGCAGCATAGCCCCATGTAAAGGTTCATTAGCAGGCACAGTGCTACTGAGATGTCTCCTCAAGGCAGTGTCCGATGCTAAGGTTGTATTTGTAATTAGCCCTGATCCTCATGGGAACTACTTCAGTGAAGGCCTCAATGACATTCACCACAGCAACGGCCTGTCCTTTATGACTGGGTTAATTAGGCCCTAGACAGCCTGACTCTGCCATGAACTCAGCTGTACTATGGCAGCTAAGGAAGGAGGACTGGTACACACTGAGTAAATATAGTTAAGACATGAGACAGTGAAGGAATATGGAAAGAAAAGAAGAGATGACCATTCATTCTCTCCATCAACGGCTATGATCTGAGCCCATTTCATTAAAAAAAAAAAATATCTTAATACCACATTTGCCAAAACTGAGTACAGTGGCTATAAGAGCCCTTTCACTTGGCTCCCAGAATAAAGTGACCAGGCATTTTAAGCTTTGCCCTGCTGAATAGCCCCTGGCACAAACAATCGATCTAACCTCCCAGGTTGTTTAGGGGATTGTGATCTACAACAAACACTACAAAGGAAATAGCAATGCCAGAGAAATGCAATGTGGCCAACAAAGCTAGGTAGAAAAGGAATTCCACATGGCCTCGTTTTATGCACTCTCTTTGAGAAAAGAATGTAGACAAGATAAATTACTTATAATAAATTCTTGGATGGCTGGAAGGGCCTGGGCTATGTAGTCACGTCTCTAGCAGCTATTAACCCCCAACTGCTAAACTTCCATTAGACAACGATCATCTTAATAGATGTAAACAAAATCTGTTAGCTCTTTACATATGAACACACATCACAATCTTCAAATTTGAGATTCAGTAGCATCCTCCGTGGTATCTGAAGTGAGTCATTTTCTGGCAAACAGTTGATTGCCTCTCTCCTGGCAAACAGCCTTGAACATATTCAATCACACACAACATTTAATCACATTTGTTATTTTGCACAAAGTTGAGGATTAAAAGAATGCCAATGTCCTCAGAAAGTCCAGTTTATGTTCAATGTATACAAGGACATTAATACCAGCAGTACTGGCAGGCTTTTGGATTACATTTTCAGCACATTCTTGAATCATGTTTATCAGTTTTTAAATCATTTAATAATGCAAATAGACCAATAGCTCTGTTCCACATTTAATTTGAATGAAATGTTATAGAGCAGAGTTTTAAAAGAACACAGACTTTTAATGTGGTAAAACTTTTATTAAAAGCTGAGGTGATATATTTTTATAGTCCCCTGTTTCTTTACTACAGAGCTATCCAATAAAACTCATCAGAACTTAACATTTTTGGGTTAAATTTGAGGCTTACATTTGGCACAAGGGTGATTTTTGGATTTTTGAGGTTAAGATTAGGATTATGGTTTAGAGTTTGGGAAGATTAAGATGAACATTAAAGGTATTTAGCTGATCAAAAGTGAGATGAAAGTCTGAGTATATACAATGGGGTCTTCCACACAAAATGTTCCTCTAAAATATTCCTCCAAAGTTATAATGGTTGTGCAGGAGCCTGCTGTCAAGCTCTGGAAAAAGGATTAGGCAATGGATGCATCGATATGGGAGTTGAAGGCCGATGCCTGTGGCAATATTTTATGCTCATATCTGCAAATGCTGAAATAAAATTTGCAGAAATTGGTACTACATCAGTTTTATTTCTGAGACTTATACATGAGATAAAATGTGAATAATAAAACCATTTTAGTCCAGAATTCCTATACATTCTGCTCTTGCAAAGAGTGATAAATGCATTTTTAAATATGGATATGAAGTATTGGTCAAATCTCAACATCAGTCCAAAGTATATCTTTTTCTAATCAAATACTGATATGAGTCTGATACTGTGCATTCGTAGTTAAGATTAACTTCCAATCCACATGCATGTTAACCTTTATAATATACACCGTGTGCACAATTATTAGGCAAGTGAGTATTTTGAGAATGAATTTCAAGTAAAACAAATTCAGTCTGTTCAAAATGTTTTACAAAGGAAATGTGAATGTGAACATTCTCAGGGGAATACATGTGTAAGAATACATGAGTAAGAATACATGCTTAAACTCCCAGACACTGTTCAGAGAGGTGGACAGAGGTTTTCCTTCCCCATTAATCTCTTGTTTAGGAAGGTTCACAAGTTCTCAATAGGCTTTTGGTCAGGTGAGGAAGGGGCCATGTCTTTATTCTTTCATCTTTAAGGGCTTTACTGGCCACACAGTGGAGAACTTCTATGCATGTGATGAAGCATCATCCTGCATAAACATCATGTTCTTCTTGAAAGATAAAGACTTTATCATGAACCACCGCTTAAAGAAAATGACTTCTAAAGAATGGTAGTAAGTTTGGAAGATTTTGAGTCTTCAACCCAAAAAGGTCCATACCAGTACCCCACCTCCACCTTGCTGGTGTCTGAGTTAAAGTAGAGCTCTGTGCCCATTACTGATCCAGCCATGGGCTCATCCATCTGGTTCATCAAGAGTCACTCTCATCAGTCCATTAAACCTTTAAAACCCCAGTCTTGATGTTTCAACTTATGTATTCAGTGTTGGTTGGGTTTCAGCCTTCCTTGCCTTGGTCATGTCTGAACACTGAATATCCTGTCATTCTGGGCGCTCCAAGTAGGTTGCAGTTCTGAGTTTGATTCTTCTTAAACCGCTTGATTGCTCTGTGATCACGCCCCAATATCTGTGTTATGCTGCATCCCTCTGAAAGACTTTTTACAATTATTGACTTTTCAGTTATGTCTAATTTTACCTGAGGAAAAGAAGCTGCCTAATAGTTCTGCACACCTTGATATAGGGTGTTAATCCCCTTAGGCTACACCCTCCCTCATTACACACATGCAGACCATCTGATATACTTAAATCCAATTAGCATTCAAGTTTATACAGCTTGGAGTTGGAATATGTGCATAAAAATGATGATATGGTACAAAATGCTGCACACAGTGTAGTGCAGTAAATTGAGCCAGATCAGCCCAGTGGTGGTTCCAGAGTCTACATGGGATGGGAATGATGAGCTGAACAGTACTAATCTTTTGCCATGTTTCATTTCACATGTTGCTATGAATTATTTAGCAGTGGATTACTCCATCACTCTCATGACCCAGCTGCCTGTTTTTCACCACATGATCATTCTCAGGGCTAGTCTTCCAGCTCACTCCTCCACTGTACTTTCTTCCACTCAACACAGTCAATGCTCATGGATCCATGCAGGACAGTGGCTGTCAGACTGTCAGCACTAAAGAAATATAGAGGAACAGTTTGGAGGGTGACACTGACATTTTGGTAAATATGTTTCATTGTCTTGACATGGAATAAATATGTGTCAGCATTTCTAGCAAGAAGTTTTTTTTTTTTTTGATGAGAAATGTACTGAAGCAGTCTCCCCCGCAGTTAGTAAAAGGAGCCTAGGGAACTGCTTGTATCAGCTTCTTAAACCAAACAAATACATGTTTTTTGCCAAAAAATGCAAGGTCTCTGGCTTGCCAACATATTGTTTGCAAAGTTTCTGAACATTTAATCGTTGTTACAGAATAACCCCTGTTCTCGACTCAAAATAAAGCCAATTTAATGGGCCTTTGTCAGGACTTTAGAGCTCTCAGAAAAGCTTTTAGAAAAAAGAACACGGTTTTAAGTACTAGTTCTCAACAATGCACACAGAGATTTTCAAGGGTGTGAAATTGAGGCCTGAACAGGAAATGTGCATGTCGTTTCTAGACCTGACTTGACCAGTTCCTGCAGGTAATGCTACATTTGAAATATAAAACCTGAAACCAACCTAAGTTCAAACCCACTCTTACATACAGTTAATGTTTGATAGTAAGCATTTGAGCTGATTGACTGAAAATGTCAAGCTGGGATAAACTGATGGTTTACACATGCATTATACACTGGTCACTGGTGTATTTTTGTGGAATTACTGATTGTTCCTGGCAGAGAACATCATCCACCCTCCTCTGATTAACTGTTAGCCCCTCTGTGTTTGAGTTCCTCTCACTACTGTTAAGTATGTTAAAGTCCACAAAATGCACTTTAAAAAACATCACTCAATAGAAACCAAATCTAAGTTTAAACCCCATAAAAAAAAGAAAAGAATCCAGGTCTAAACCTACCGGGCTTAGGTCAGGAACTCCTGGGCAGCATTGTGATTTGAAGTGACCACCTGCTCTAACAAACCAACTTCAGTTGAGGAAGGGCTTGTTATTTAACTGATTAGTTGGTACAGGTGTTGTTGTGTTTTGCGCACTTAAATGTGCACAAAAAAGGTCTACTTAAGGATTTGAAGTCACTATTTTTATATAACAGGAATCTACAGTTATGCTTTACCAGTTGAGGGCAAAACACATGAGACAGTTCCTGCAATCATATAACTGAAAGAAATTGTTATCAATAATACACAATTAATCTGGTGAAAGATTTTTACATTTTAGATGCGCCAGGATTATGACCAAGCTGTAAATGACATAACAGCCAGAATGTTCACCAAAAAATAAAATTCAATAAAATCTCTAAAAACACCTTCTGCTATCTAGTATTTCCATCTCCACTGCACAAATAACATTACTGAAGAGCAACTATTAATGGGTTCCAAGCATTTATAAATTACATTTTCTTTATACACTCTGAATATAGATTCAGTTGCTGCATAATGTGAGCTGACTTGTATGTTTCCATATGGCACAGCTGCCATTCAGCAAGTTCTCACTCTGCTGAAACTTAATTTAACATGTAAAAAAAAAAAAATCTAAAAGCATCATATTTAAAATAGCTTACCATCTTTATTACAGAATAATGAGTCTTAATGTATGTAAACAGAGATGCCATTCAGCAAGTGATCTCACTATACTGAAGCATAATAGGTAAAAAAAAATATACAAAAACATCCTATTTCAATCATTTTCTATTTATATTATAGAACAGTGAATCTAGTGTATGCCAGCAGAGATATTCAATTTGCAGCTCCCTTCAGGAAGTGTTTGCCATTGATATAGAAAAGAAGCAGAAAAGGTTTCGGATCTTCACTCCACCAGTGTCTCAACATGTTTACTTAGTGTCAGCAAAATGAAACCTTGTGCTATTTACCAAAATGTTGGAGTTGTCCTTCAACAGTGGTTTGTGAGACCAGGAGCAAGAAGCAATATTTGCTAAACCTCTCTCTGTCCATCTATCTGTCCCACATCTCCTGCAGGACAGACTCACCCCTGTGAAAAACATTCTCAGTATCAGTAATGGATCTTTCTGTTGTGTGTTCCCTATATGTTCTAATAATCTGCCTGCCCGTGTGAAGGAACAGATAGTGTCATGTGTGCTGCACTGTGTCTCTGTGGAGGAGGTACAGGGACTAATAATGGCCAAGCTGGAACTCAGCAGGGACTCCAGGAAGTCCAAGCCCTGACAAATGATAAACAAGGCCTAACCCTAATTATGAGGTTATACTGCCAATCTGGGACTAGTTTCAGAGACCTACAGACTAAGAATATTTATCACTAAATATTACACCCACAACATATTCTGAGGACATTTGAGGTGAGTGAAAATTGTTGCAAGACAGAATGCCATGGCTCTGGTCAGTATTTACCCATTTATACCATCCATGCTATATGTCAAATCCATGATTTTCATACAGGAACTGTGACATGTCTTTTGCCATTATATGCTAGGCAAAGGGGAAACCACATCTGTGGTCATTCCAACAACAATACAATAAAAGCTAGACTTGCCGGAGGGTTCGCTGTAAAAGTCCCATCTTAACTCCCACAGTACTCTCACCTCATTTCATTTTAACAAGGTAATAATCATGCCAGTGACACACAGACCTGCCATAAAAAGACTTTCATGACACGGTGGGTACTGCTGATTCCAGGCAGCTGTGAAACATCTGGAACATGCTGACTCTGCACGTCTGTCACGTCAGTCACACACATTCTGTAATCCACTGGGACGTGTCATATGGCACACCTCATTGTAAATGCATGTAAAGCGCTATATCTTCATGGTGATGCAAAACAAAAAGAGATCCATCATTAAAAATGAACTGGGAAAATGAAAGAAGCAAGTATTGTTTCCTTGATAGCTAAAAACTGCAAGTGCCTGTTTATGTAATAATAATAAAGGATAAAGGATTATTATATTCTGTTATGTGCCTGTTAAGTGACAACACTTCAGTTTAGTCACATTTTATATTCTTCACATATTCATTTTGTTGAATAATATATTTTATAATAATATATTTTAAGATTATTATCTCATTTAAAGACTCACAATTTATGGTTATGTTTCAAATAAAAGCAATGAGAGTTCATTGGGCCTGAGCATGGAGGACATTTAGAGGTCAGGAACTCTATTTTGGCCAATTTTTCATGTTTATTTTTTATTTTAATGTGAGTTTTCATGTAGTAGGTTTGGTTTAATTTGAAGGCATTAGAAAAGCCTATATCCATCCAGAATCACTCCCTATAAGAGTGTCTGGGATTTTCTGTCTCTGTCAAGCCCTGATACAGCAATCCAACTGTCAGCATTTGGATGGTTTCAGGCCACTGAAGAGTGATGCTGCCTGATTGTGACTTCTAGTTTGCATGGTCTGTCCCACACCGTTGGCTTTTGGTCAACTGAGCATTTTAAACAGATATACAAAAGCAACACGATGGAGCATAAGCAATATTTTATCAGTCGGTAGAAGCACTTAAATTATTTTTGCTATTGACCTCAAATGTGTTTTATATTATGTGATATGAACTCATATGCTGTTTTAAATTAGATTTATTCATTCATTCATTCACTCATTTTCTGCCGCTTGTCCCAAGCGGGGTCAGGGGGGAGTGCTGGAGTCCATCCCAGCTCACACAGGGCGAAGGACGGGGGACACCCTGGACAGGTCGCCAGCCCATCGCAGTAAATTAGATTTAATATTGTTTTATCACTGTAAAAATGTATTCAAGACTGTTTTGCATAAACTGGAATGCATGAAAGTCCTGAAGCAGCTCTCACAGGATATGAGGACTTCTTGTCATCAAATTATGAACATGTTTTGCAAGTGTTATGTTTCACTGTAACAAATACAAATTTGAATTAGTAGCTTTTTACCAAGCTAATGGTGGTTTAATTTCACATTTACACATTAGCTTCTGTTTAAACATGAAAATGTAAGACATTCATACAACATATTCTTTAAATGATACATTTAACTGCCGGTCTCAGAAGTCTTGGCTGTGGCGACCTCAACGCAGCCTTATCCGGTGCTGTTTCTTTAATGTAGGCATATTGTGTCATGATTTTCAGTCCACAAGTGTGGGATTGAGTTGGATTCAGGTTTTAAATGTAACAATACCAGTTGGGCCTGCTTGCAACCCCCCCACGCCCTGCTCCTCTAAACACTTCATGGCCAGACATGGACAGTCTATTACAACATTCAGTTTGTTAAATGTCAGCTGATCACCAATCAAACAGTATCCATCCTCCATACATGCACTGAAACACACACACACACACACACACACACACACACACACACACACACACTGAGTTTTTCCACAGCAAGCTTCAGCCTCTATGTATGAGGTGATTAACTTTGAAGGATAACACGGATTACTGCACCATCACACAAATATACACTATTTTCCATGCACACATGTAATGACACACACTCCCCCATCCTACACCTCTTGCTTGCCTACTGTTAAGATATTCCATTGTCCTTCATGTTGCTGCTTGCTCCCTGTGTGATAGGTAGGTAAGTGTGAAATTGGGAAATGTCACCTGTGTATAAGTTATTCATTCACCAAGCAGATGTCTTTGTGTTTAAGTAAAAAGAGCTTTTCATAAACAACAAGAGCTTAGAGTGCTAAAACACTGCTTCCTGCACAAAGGTGAGGGATTAACATTGTGCAAAGTGTAGTGTGATTGGCTAAAGCAACACAAATGAAAAAAAAGGTTAATCTAAATGTTCATAAGAGTTTTAGTGGCAAGTGCTGCACCATTTTTTTCTGCATGGTATTTTTAACTAGATGGCTCAGTCCTGGTTTCATCGCTAAGCAACACCTTGCATAAACAATCCATCTGGGCATGAATTTATGTATTTTGCCTGTATCTTGAAATCAGAATATTAAAAATTCAATAAAAATGTAATTCATGCAAAACGTTTAAATGTTTTCATTTTCCTTATTTGATAAACTGCCAACTTCAGTTTATCAATCCTTCTGCACATAATATGGTCAGAAAGGTCCAAGAGACAGACCAGACTCCACCAAAGGCATAGAATCTGCTTTTAGGGCCCAGTTAACAAAATCCTAACGCTAACTTCAGGCACATGTTGGACACTTTCTGTCCTGTGATATTTAAGAAACAGACAAACAAATCTACCTGTCCAGTTGGTGGGCTGTGTGGATTATAAAAATGGAAGAAAAGAAAAAAAAAAAAAAGTTTTGGTCTCATGCACATGCATTTGAGCAAGGACCATGCAAATGAAGGGAGGTTTGTGCAAAAAACGTAAGTGGAGATATTACATATACAGCTAAGTACACATACACTCAGCTAAATGTACAAAATTTTTGTTTCGAGTAAAAAAAATTCTGATTATATAAAATTTCCTTTTTGTGTCTCAAAAGAACAATAGCAGAAGACAGCTGTTAGATGGAGCTTCAAACATTTTCCTTAATAGAGGAAACCTACACTCTAGTACAATGATTTAGAGAGAATTAACTTCCCAGATTAACACTGAACTTAACTCCTCTGTTAAACTAGGTTTAGTGAGTATGTGTGAGTCGGAGATTTGATCAATTATGCTGTGCACCAGCTTACCAAGACTGGAGCTGTGAGCCCCTGGAAAGGTATTTTACCTCACAAGTGAGTGGGTTATTGAGACAGCTATGTGAATGTTTGCTGTATGTTAAGCTGTGGTCTCAGTAAAGTGAAAGTTAAATTCATTTGTTCATCCATTGTATAACAAACTTTCTGGTGGATTATCAAAAGCATCAAGGTTAAGTATAGAGTTAGATTTCAAGATCTTTTGTGGTTTCAACTTTACTTTGCATTTCACAGATACTTAGCTGAATGTTAGTGCTGTGACAAATTCTTGAGCCCCCTCATTTATTCATATTTTGCTTCCAAGGATCTGGATGTCCTCGAATTATTTTCATTTATTGTTGAAGAATAGTTTTTCAGGCTTCATGAAGGGCAAAGTATTTGGCTTCTAATTTCAGTCCAGTCCCTGTACCTGACCAGAGTCAGTGAATTATTCATAGAGAATTTTTGGTCAGATGTTTCCAAGAAAAGGACAATGAAAGAGCACAGGGCAGTTTTCAAGATTATAAGAAGAAAAGCAGAAGGCAGGGGAAACAAATAGCTGTATCCAATTCAATGACAGTAAAAAACAATAGCATAATGATGGTTTCTGTGCAGAATATACTTCATTGATCGACTATATAAGGTATAAAATGATCACTAAGCAGGTTGATAAAAAATTATAATTCATCTTTGTAGCTCAGATCTCAAGAGCATGTGTGTTGTATTTATGGTCACAGTTCACCAATGGCAGCAATGGTGATAGAGGTGCATCATAAACATGGATCTGGAATGAAAACTTTCCTTCTACTAATCTGCATACAAAGGTATTGCATGACCTTCAGCCATATGGATCTCAGCCTGACTGCACACACAGCTGATGGTGTGTGTACACGTCAGAGCAGGTGTGCCAGGTGTCTAAGTGGGTGTCCACGTGTAAGACAAGGTGTGCAAATGCAAATATCAATCTGTTTTGCTGGACATACCAGCTCTGTCACAGTATTCATAGCCTTCAACCCCCCCCCACACACACACACACATACACACAATCACACTCACACACTCACTCAGGAAGCATTTTAAAGCATCCATTAACATATATTTCTGATATATATTTTAATTACTTCTATACTGAATGACTGCCATGAATTGTGAATTCCACTGCAATCCAGGCTGAAACTTTCCTTATTACCTCAGGGTGTACTGGCACTTGCATGTACCATGTGTTGCATGTGTTTTTTTTTTTTCAAAAACATTATATTGTTTAAAAAATTATAATGAACTTAGAATATTTTAAAGTCAGTTTCTGAAAAAGCCAAAACTGAGAAGGTCACGTTCAAAGATTCCACAGCATTCAGTCAGGGTTTTATTTTATCAGAAGAGAGCAGAACACAATACAAGAGATCAAAAAGACCGTTATTGAGTTTCTCTTTTCAACATCTAGAAACACTGCCTCATATAAAATCCACTATTCATTATTCATGCAGTATACCATTATATTTCATTTATATATTTATATTGCATATTCATGGACACAATATGCTATTAGTTTTAAGCCAGATGGTTAACCTATGGCAGGATGTCTAGAAAAAGTGACCTCTGATCAATTTTATTTTCAGTTTGTGGACTGGTGGAAAATTTAGTGACTGTGTCACACAGTCACAGATAGAAAACATTGACTAAGTCTTCCCCTGTGCTGTAAAACGCATGCAGTAACCTCTGTGCAAAGAATAGAGGAAACCTGCTTGGGGTGTGTGTAGGCTCATGCAGATGTGCATGCGTGCATGCAAGCATCCGTGTGTGTGTGTGTGTGTGCGTGTGTGTAGGTGTGTGTAGGTGTGTGTGTGTGTGTGTGTGTGTGTGTGTGCGTGTGCGTGTGCATGTGTGTGTGTGTGTGTAAGAAAGTACACAAACGTCTAGCAGTCTGCTCAATGTCAGTGTCTCCTTCAGCTGCTGAGGTCTTTCTAGGCAGGCTCTGAATTATTCAGCCTGCCACTTCCATCATCATAAGACCCAAAGCTGCTCCCCTCATCACCATGCCCTGTTTATCACTGCCACAGCCAGCCAGACGCCACAGCTTCATTACTGCAGGAGAGCACAGAGGAGAACAGCAACATCAAGAGAACGAAAAGAACGACAAGCATGAGCAAAAGAGGCAACAACTAGAAGAAAGAAGGCAGCCGTGACGTGCAACCGAGAGACGCACTTTTCTGATAAAGGTTGTTATTTCTGCAATTGGGTTTTACAACTGTGCTTTTACTGAATCAAACTAATGTACCGACTCCAGTCCCAGAAAATGTGCAAAGGGATGCAAATGACTGAGTTTGCAGTAAGTACAGTGGTAGAAGTGCCCATAGACTGTAGTGTTTGATTTCTGCTGCAGGCGGAATGTTTGAGTGAGATACCAAAGAAATCATACTCGCGTTACATGCTCCATTGCCTTGTGCTGATGGACCATTATAGAGCCTAGCCATTTAAGGCACACAAATGTGAACATGTGTCTGTGTGTGTGTGTGGGTGTGTAAATATTGCCACACACTTGTGCTGTTGCATCACTAACTTTCCGGATTGGAAGATTGTTCGACTCCCTCACCAGTAGGTTGCCCTGAGGTACCCTTTAGCAAGTTACCGTCCCCATCACTGCTCCCTGGGCAGCTTTCAAAAGCTGCCCAGGTGTGTATGGGTGAAACGAAGAGGTTGAATTTCATTGTGTGCATTTTCAGAGGGCAGGGGTTAGTGAAGTTTTAGTTTTGTTTTTTGTTTCAGCTGTATCCATCATCAGCTGGCAGCTATTGGACAGTAAAGATAGCTTAACACTCAATTACTTTACAGTTTAATGTCTAAATGTACAGGTTGTGAGATCTTTTGCCAAAAAAAATACAATGTCTTTTCAGCAAAACGTCCCCACATTGTCAAGTCAAGTCAAGTCAAGTCAATTTTTATTGCGCTTTTTACAACTGTTGTTGTCACAAAGCAGCTTTGCAGAAACTGGGTCCGAGCCCCAATCGGGTAAGCTGAGGGCGGCAGAGGCAAATGATGCAGCTCATGCAGATGATCCAGTCCAGTGTAGCTGATCTGGAGAGAAATCTGAAGATTCATTAACTCGGTGGAGTAGCTGGTATGGAGTTTGGGAAACCCTCACAGTGATTGATGGACTTGCTTTCCAGAAATACCAGTACAGGTATTACAGGTGGTGGACAGCCATGCATCTCAAAAAGAGAGAAAGAAGCATACTTTTGACTTTGTCAAAAAGTATGTGCTTTCCTATTAACTATCACCGTGGGGGGTACTTTGTCCCCACCAAGGGATTTAAACAAAGTTCAGGAACAAACATACCCTTACTGGAAAGCCAATCATGGCAAACATTATGAAGCTTTGGACAGTGAAGGGCTTCTTTAAAATGCTAATCTAATGGCTCTTTAAGCATACCTCCACTGGGAGGAAAAGTGGCCTTAACACAGAGTTAATGATGAACCAAATGAAGTAACATGTCTGTCCAATACTCGTTCTCCATGGGTATTGAGAAGCCATTAAAATCGGCACTCATTTTACACAGTGGGGTGTAGGGAAGGGAGGACGAAGCTTTTAAGCTTCCTCAGCAGAGGTATGAGTGTGAAACCCACATAAACACACCAGTTTTCATGTTCACACCGTCTCCCAGCTCCTCATGCCCACTCGTAAATGATTCTTCACTGGAGTTTTCTATTTCACACCGAGCATTTCAGTTTGCTGCTTTTACAGCTGCTAAGAGGATCATGCAGCTCTCCACACTACACACCTCATCTTCAGTTGAGCAAATGAACACAGTAAAGTGAGTCCAAATAGAAACAATAAAAGACATCATGAGAAATTCTATAAAAAGTCATATAATGGCTTTTGTACACATATTTTTACAATGAGGGGTTAAAATGTTAACAATATCAACAATAGTGATATTTTTGTTTGCTGTTACCCTCTGACATTTTCTTGTAGACAATCTCATATTATCTAGCAGGAAAAGGCTGTTAGGAAGAAACACTTCACACAAATAGTCCCTTGAGTCTGTGTTTGGCTCTGTGATATGATACACCTACATCACAGGATTAATTAATCACGTAATCCAGGATAGAATGGAAACCTATCAATAGCTTCAATAGTTATGATGTCACTGTAGAAGCACACACTCACACATGCAATAAAACATGAGGTCACACTTAAAGATTAATACTCTCTTTACATGACCCTTCGTTTTCAATACACAATAATGAGATAATGCATTCAGACTAAATATAATAACCCCCTGAGGCAAATTCTCTAAAACCAAATTAAATTATTTCCCTTGAAATAGAAAGCTGTCCTATCAATGTATCTTGCTAATTTTAATAATTGCAAATGTTTTCACCCCATTGGTTCATGTATGGGTCAAAAGAACGTGACACTACAAAGCACTGACACTTCTTTCATAAGCAGTTCTTTTCAGATCTAACTTCTTCTTCTTCTTCTTTTGGCTGTTCCCATTTAAAGGTTGCCACAATGGAAACACATCTGTTTCCATTTCTTCCTGTCCTCTGCATCCTCCTCCTTCAAACCCACCACTTTCATGTCCTCTCTCACCACGTCCATAAACCTCCTCTTTGGTCTTTCTCTTTTCCTCTTTCCAGCTCCATCTTCAAAATCCTCCCCCAATATAATCCTCGTCTCTCCTCTGGACATGTCCAAACCAGCGCAACCTTGTCTCTCTAATTTTGTCTCCAAAACGTCTAACCTAAGCTGTCCCTCTAATATACTCATTTCTAATCCTGTCCATGCTCGTCACACCCAACGAAAATCTCAGCATCTTACAATTTCGTTGTACATTTGTACAATGACAATAAAGCCTATTCTATTTAACTCTGACAGCTGCAGCTCTGCCTCCTGTCTTTTCATCAGTGCCACCATCTCCAATCCATACAACATAGCTGGTCTCACTACTGTCCTGTAAATCTTCCCTTTTACTCTTGCTGGCACCCATCTGTCACAAATCACTCCAGCCATTCTTCTCCAACGATTCCAACCTGCCTGCACTCTCCTTTCCACCTCTCTTCCACACTCGCTGTTACACTGAACTGTACACTTTCCTCCATTTCGTTCCATGGTCCACAGGGACTCCTGTCTAACCATGTGCATCAACCTTTCCATTACTATTGCAAAAAAGAACGGGCTCAGCGCTGATCATTGATGTAACCCAACCTCTACCTTAGAAGCATCTGTCACTCCTACTCCAGATCCAGATCTCACCACTGTCACACTGCCCTTATATGCCCTTATATATCCTGAACTACCCTCACATACTTCTCTGCAATACCTGACTTCCTCACACAAAACCACAACTCCACAAGGCACAATACAGCTTCTGACTTTCTCTGTACATTAACTTTTAAATGTTAACTCCTGCCTGAATTCCACCTTGAAGTCTTCCTGGTCGGCTTCCACCATTTGATCCACAACTTTGCCCTCACTTTGCTCCACTTCTTTCCTCCCCTGTCACTACTTTGCAGTCTCCAATCTCTATCAGACTGACCCTCCTGCAAAGAATATAATTCACCTGTGAACATCTTCCTCCACTCTTATACGTCACCCTTTGCTCCTCCCTCTTCTTAAAATAAATATAAACGATAGCCATTTCCATCCTTTTCACTAATTCTTCAACTGTCTGACCTTCAGCATTCCTCTCCTTGACACCATGTCTACCCATCACCTCCTCATCACCTCTGTTCCTTTCATCAACATGACCATTAAAATCAGCACCAATCACCACTCTCTCTGTACCCCTGGGTACACTCTCTATCACTTCATCTAACTTGCTCCAGAATTTTCCTTTCTTCTTCTTCTCACATCCAGCTTGCGGAGCATAAACCCTAACAACATTCATCATCGCACCTTCAACTTCCAGCTTCAAACTCATCCTATCTGACACCCTCTTCACCTCCAAAACACTCTTCACATACTCTTCCTTCAGGATAACACCTACTCTATTCCTTCTTCTATCCACACCATGATAGAACAATTTAAACCCTCCACCAATACACCTGGCCTTATTACCCTTCCATTCAGTCTCTTGCACAAACAAAATATCAACCTTCCTTCTCTCCATCATATCAGCTACTTCTCTACCTTTACCAGTCATGCTGTCAACATTCAAAGTCCCTACCCTCACTTTCATTCTCCTCCACTTCCTTCTCTCCTCCTTCCTCTGGACATGCCTTCCTCCTTTTCTTCTTCTCCTTTGGTCAACAATAACCCAATTTCCACTGGCGCCCTGTAGGCTAACAGCACTGGTGGTGGTCATTGTTAACCCAGCCTCGACCGATCCGGTATGGAAGTCTGTTTGGTTGTTTGCATATTGATTTGACAAAAGTTTTACACTGGATGCGCTAGTGGCTGGGTTCTATTCAGATCTAACTCTGATCTTTAAGGGAAAAACAATTCTTTACTATACTTAAACAATACTTAAAATTTGAAAAAGATACATTTCAAAAGATAACAAAATTAATGTCTGGTATTGCAGCAGAAATGATGAACTATGCTTATTAAAGCAAGGGTTTCAGTATGTACCATTAGTTAAACAGTTAATTAAGAGGAATAAACACATTTCAATGAAAATGTTAATTGCTGCAACCACGCCTATGGGACTGAAGTGCTAGACATGAACAGTTTTATCATTCCAGATTAAATGCAGATATCTATTCCATGAAAAATTTTACCTCATATGTTATGAATAGCAAATTAAATTAAATTAAATTATTGATTTCATGAATGACATTGGCGGTTCTACTGTTTGGCTGCTCATATTCAGTCAGTGACATTTCTCAAGACTTGTGATTCAATTTCAGATAGATAAGACATATCTAAGATAAGTGATGTTTTCCTCACAAGTTCCAGCTATTGAAGATTAACATGTAATGGGCTAATTCCTATCCTTTTCTTACTAAGTTATTGGTTAAACTGAGGACTATACTTCAACATCTGATGGTCAGCAATAAGAGAGCACATTTAGCTAGTTTATATGTTTTTCTGGTTTTCCCTTTTATAGTGCCTGTTTTCATATATATATATATATATATAATGTTAGACAAAGAGTGAACACTCTATATAAACAATGGAATGGAATAAACACTCCATTTCTAACTATTATTTAAGTAGAAATGAAATAAAACATGCAACTCACTCATGATGAAAATGTGTTTGCCTCCAAGCAATAATACTCATACATATTAATAATACTTAAGCAATAAATGAATCACATTTAATTGGTTAGATTCAGCCAGGTCTGAATGCTCACTCATACTGAAGTTTGTCATTAAAGAGATAAAGCCATCACAAGGCTTTTACAAGTGCACTACCAAATTCCAAAGAAAATCCAGAAAAGCAGAGAAAAAAAGCTGTTGAAATATAACAGTCTGGACAGGTTCACAAAACCATTTCTAATGTTCTAGGACTTCACTGAACCATGATGAAAGCCATTATCTTCAAAACTGAGAACCCTAATATTAGTGGATCATTCTTGAAAGCCTACCTGCCAAAAAATCCTCAAGAGCACAATGGCAAATCATCCTGGAGGAACACCAAAGGAACTGAAGTTTCTCTAGTTCTGTTAAGGTAGGTTTTTTAAAGACTTCACAGTAAGAAAATGGCTGGGAAAATGTAACATTAATAGGAAACAAAAACTCTAGACTTTCTGCTGCAAAAACAATCACTAAGCCTTTAAAAATCACCAAAGAAAATGCTCTGTGGACTGTGGCAGGAAACTTGAGCACCAAGAGGTATCCCACAAGGGGAGAGAATACAATCTTTACACAGAATGGACCCAGGATGCTCTGTCTGAGAAACAAACCCAGGGTCTTGCTGTGAGGTGACCGTGCTACGCACTGCAAAACAGAAAGTATGAGGACAAAAAAAAAGTTTTGGAGTGGCCTTGTCAAAGTTCTGACTTATTTGACAATAGATGCATGCTCAAAAAATGAATAATATATATGACTTTTTGCAGTTCTTCAGCAGTCCGGCAATGCTGCCACTTTTAATTTTCTTCATTTATTCAAATTCAACCACAATTATATATTCTATTCTCTCTCACTCACTCTGTATCTCAAACATTTGTTCTTATTAGGGTCACAAGCAGTCCTGAAGCCTTTCCCTATCACATACGGATAAAGGTGGAGAAACACCCTGGACAGGTCAGCAGGACCTGGAGGAAACCCAAAGGGAACATACAAACCCCACACAGAATGGACATAGGCACCACTTCCTGGGAATCTAACCCAGGACCTTTTTGCTGTGAGCCAACAGTGCAACCTCCTGCACCACTGTGCCGCACAATGTTTTGGAGTGGCTTTATCAAAGTCCTGATTTGTTTACCCAATAAGAGTGCTTGCTCAAGAAAATGAATGATGTATATGACTTTTTGCATTTTTTAGCAGTACTACAACTTGCAAAATTCAGATACAACCATAAGTCTATATTCTATCAATATCAAATTAGCTAAACATTCTAATCATGTTTTTTTTTTTTTTTTTTTGTTTTGTTCCCAGAGATGGTGGTAGGCCTTGAAAGTCCAGTGGGATCCTCAACATTTTATTTGTTAATAGTTATGAATAGCTTACCCATTAGGAAGTTTCCATCATGTACTGAGAACATCTTGACCAATTGCAAATGTAAATGGATTTGTCTGAGGATGTTTTGAGTAAGTTACTTCTGTAGTTTAATAAAGCCAGTTATTTTGGGCTAAAAGATAAAGGTAAATCTTGAACAAATTGTCACTGACTCTCAAAACTGCAGGTTTAGAAATATTACTCCAATCGCAATGTACACTTCTAGTCATAACTATGCTACCAGTCATGTAGCCCTACTGTTTGGACCCAAGATGAACATACCTGGAGAACAAATTGCTGCAGTGTCCCACAGGAAGGTGTGCATGTAAAGTATAATGAGATCTGTCACTATAAATAAAGATAATCTTGCCTGATTTGTACAAAGACATTTTTCACACTTTTGGAAATAAACTGTCTCATGCCTATAGCTTTCTGTAATATTTGCTATATTATTCTAATGCATTTTATACAGGCATACATCTTTTTGCAGAAAAGAATTTCATATTTAGTGCTATGGCATGCAGTTATAGAAAAATGCTATATGAATTCACAATGCCTGAAGGGTAAAGTCTACAATTTCAGATGGCGCAGCAATGTTAACTGAAAGTGACTCTGTCTTTCTGAACACACTAAATGCACATGTTACACCACAACAATATGCTTCCCTGCATTTAAATCCATCACAACTAATTAGAGCAGTGGGCAGGCTTATCCAGTTCCTGGGAAGCAATGACAGGGTGAGTACCTTTCAGAAGGGTAATGCAGGGTGTCCAAGTGGTCTGGGACTCAAACCTTCATCCTTCTCATTATGGGACCTAGGCCATAGCCAGTATTCCACCACTTCCCCAGTGGAACATTCCAGTATAATTCATGTGAAAAGCTGGCAGGTATTTTAGACTGTTAATAAAATGCTAATGATATTACAGGGCGGCACACTGGTGCAGTGGGTGGAGCTGTCATCACAGCAAAAAAAGGTAATTGGTTCAATTCCCAGGCAGGGCAGTATGGGTCCTTTCTGTGTGGAGTTTGTGTGGTTTTCCTCTCACCATCCAGAGAAATGGACACAAAGTGGATTTGAGACACTTAATTATCCCCTAGGTGTGGGTGTGTCTGCATGTTTGCCATGCAATGGACTTGTCAGGGTGACAGGGTGTTTCCCTTCCTTCACTCCAACACTCCCCATGACCCTAATCAGGACAAGTGGCTATGGAAATTAGAGGGTGAGTGAGTGTTATTACAAATTTTTCTGTTTTCCACACAATATGATTATGCCAGCTGGTGTACAAAAATTTCATTTGAAATGGTCCAGCATGACAGGATGAGGGACATTCTAGAGAATCCAAAAATGAAAAATATTTGTTATTAAACATTTGAATTAGTGTAGTTTGTTTTCTCTGGGCTTAAAAGTTTCCCACTGCTACCGGCTCTTCCTATATGTTTACTCTTTCCTCAATGTTTACTGAAGTCATTTTTAGAGCACATCACCCCCCAAGTCTTTGACTACTACAGAAACAAAGAAAGAATGACAAAAATATGCCCAATAGATGTTGGGAAATCCATGCTCTCACTGCGAATGAGGTTTCTTTAGACTGTACCATACGTATTATAATATTCTGCAACAGCCTGCTCTTTAGAGACTCTCCTGCCCAACTCCCCTGCCAGTAAAAAGTAATGCTTACCAGCATCACAGGTTCTGCAGTTGTGAAAAGCACAGACTGTGAGCATCTAAAGTAGCTTTGGGTAAAACAATGTAAAACCAGGCCAATGCTTCACATAGTTTTTAGGTTGGAAGAACCACATAAACCTGACCTTTAAATAACATGCTTTAGGTGAATGCTGTGCAGTTACTACTCAAAACTGAACTTTTTAACCCCAAAGATGGTGACATATTTATTAATATAATCTCCACAGCAAAAGCAATTGGCAACATGCTCGGCTTTCTCTCCACATGTTGGACATCTGACATGTTTTCACTAGATGTCAGCAAGTGCCATCCGTGCTCATGCAGAACACCCTTTGGCTGCAACCCCTATCTTAAAAACCATTTGATCACGACTATCAGTTTAAAGCAATACTTTTGCTACAACAATAGGTGTTCATCACAGAGAAAGTTGCATATGTGAAAGAGCATGAGAATTTTATTGTGAAACAGCATGTGTATATGTGTGTGTGTGTGTGTGTGTGTGTGTTTGTATGTGTGTAAGCTTAAACTATTCAAGCCCAGCCTTGCTGCTGACAGGTCCAAGGAGGTAGTCAGTCAGGCTTTATGCAGCTTCTCAGCGTGACTGGAATCTTCAGAGTTTGCAATTCAATATTTCATAGATGCTCAGATTTAATTGAGAGGGTATAATTCACTTTCAATAGGCTTGGCTGGCCCTGGTCCCCTGCACACCGACACATCATTGAATTACAAGTACCCCCAGCCCAGGCATCATGGGCAAAAGCCCTGTGCTGCAGTGTGAATGAGAATACTTAAAACATACTTTAAAAACAATAGAGGCATAATCAGTTTAGGGAAGAAAGCTGATACATGGAGAGTGGAGGCTGTGGTTGGTTTCAGCAGGCTTTGAGAGAAAAGCCCCTCACTGCTGAGCTTGATTGAGCAGGACCTCTGACCAGTTAATGTTATTGCTATTCATAGATTCATCCCTGTAGTATATCCTGCTTGCTGAAATGTTATTTCCCTTACTCTAGCTTTATATACGTGCACTTCAAATATATATATATTTATATTCACACCTCAAACCCTCTTGGATATATGTTTTAAAGGGTCACTTGCTTGGGTATTGCTGGGCATATATGCAGGTTTCTGTGTGTGTGAGCATGCGTGATGCGTGTGTATGTGTGTGTGTGTGTGTGTGTGTGTGTGTGTGTGTATGTGTGTGTGTGTGTGTATATGTGTGTGTGTGTGTGTGTGTACACTAATGCCCATTCATAAACAATCTATTTCGAACACAGGCAAAAACAGGTAAATAGTCAAAGTGCTGAGCATGGTCAATAATATTCCTGTCTTCTATAGCCTTGCACAAACATATAGAACTGCAACATAGATCTACTGCATAGGGTGCATCTGGAAATATCGACAAATGCACACATGCGCACACACACACACACACAGCAGAAAAACACAATCTCTGTCTTTCTACATGAGCCAGACCGGGCCGTGTACTGCACTGACTCAGTGGGTTGTCATTGATATTCCACAGCGCTGCTCACCACGTTCAGGAAATCAGGGGCCACCCATAAAAAGTGCATTATAAGGAGTTGGCACCAGGCAGGACATAGAGGCGCATAAACTAGAGATACACACACACACACTACTCTTACACAGCCCCTCCAAACTCAGCTCCCACATTCAGTTCTCTCAGGTGTGAAGTTAGTTATTCTCAACCCTGATTGAACATAGACTGAGATACACAGCACAGCCTCAGCCTCAGCCTTGGCAATGCTCCATGATACACCAGCATTTTTTTTAAGCAGTGTCAAGGAGAGATTACATATCTTTGGTATAAGCACTGATTTATCAGATATAAAAAGAAATGCTATATATCATCTAGTGGTGATCCCCAGTCTGTGAGAACTAGCCCAGTCTCATCATGACAAAAGTAAAAGCTTATATTGTCTGATCACACCTTCATTTCTGATGAATGCAGTGTAAAATATGTAATTACTACCCTTATCACTTGATTTGTATCCTCCTGTCTTATTGTTTCTTGTTCTGTGGATATTTTTGTAAGTGAAATGTAAGTGATAAACCACTTTGTAATTACATTTAGGCATAAATATTAAATGATCACAAGTTCACTTTATCAGTGAAATTACCTAGTCCCACAGGCAATAGTGGAAAAACTCATTCACAACATAAAATGCAACAGTGTGATGGAGGCGTGGTCCTCAGAGAACCAGTGGAACCATGTTTTACTTGAGTTCTTTCAAGTGGCAGAGCAGGCACTGCTGTTGGAATACATTATCCCTAATGAATAGAGCATTATTCCGTTTTGTTCAGCAAAGAAGATATGGCCACTAAGACAGTATGCTGCCACACCAGGAATCTTCAAAGGCACCAAGTGCTGCTCTCTATCTGCCTTTCATTTTTCTGTCTTACTTTCCGCCCTGCACTATACATGAGCAATTCTTTCATTACTGCCTCCTGTTCTCAGCATGCTCGGTCGTAGACGCATGCAAGTGGAGTCTACTGGCTCAGTCTCAGTGTCGTTATTCATGCACTTCCCTTTTACCACATACTATGTTCATAAACTATTTATGACTGTTTTGCTTTGGTCCCAAAAGACAGTTAAACTGTTACATTTTTTCAGAATTTTGTCTTTTTCATTTGAGTTTTTGCTGTCCAATTTTAGGCCAACTTAAATTTTTAAACAAAGGCCTCGTAGTTGCACTAGCCATTCAATTACTGGTTAGAAAGCTGGAAAACTCATTTGGATCACTGTGCTGCCACTTCGATCACTATTGGGCCCAAAAAGAAAAATATTCCTATAAGTTTCAGCACTTTGTATTGTAAACAAGTATTGTAAACTTGATCTTGTGAACTTTCTTTCAAAACATCTTTAGTATGAATTCTTCAGTTTTTTTATTTATTTTGTTTTATTTTATTTTGGTTATGAACACAGAAATCAGATGAAAAAAGGTATCGACAACTGCTTAAGCGGATTATTATGGTGAGCACAAATAAAATAAATGAAATAAATAATTTAAATAATACAAAAAAATAATTTTTACACAAATAATTGCAACTCCTGGAAAATTCTGGAATTGTTGGATGTTTGCCCAGCTTTTTACTTTGCAGCAAATAAACAAATCAATAAGCATATGGAAAGCAGAAGTACCTTGTCTTTGTGAAGCCTACTTTAAACTAATTCAATTATATTATTTTAAATAATAGCATTTTGCAGTCAGATTGCTTTGACATTTCTATTTTGACACTGATGTCACACTTTCCATTAGGTTTGTACTTGCACCAAATTTTACACACAGTTGACTGAGAACAAACATCAGAGGTATACTCTGCATGAGATTTTCATCTTGCTGGAAAACCTTTTATCGATTAGCCTTGTCCAACAGCACATTTAGGTCTGCAAGTGCTCTCCTATAACTCAGTCACATTTAGATTTGCCCAGGTTTGCCTATAAATGCATATTACATTTCCATAATTTTTCCACTACACTGAGTGATTACATGATTTTTTTTTTGTTTATCATGCATGGTATTCATTTTTTAAAACTGCAAAATGTTTGAAGTATGAAAGAATGCTTGCCAATGAAAAAGAGATTGCAATTTTTCTAACATGAATATATCAGATTTCAATTGGCTTTTTCATCAGAAATAGCATGTACAAACAAAACAAAACATTACATAAAAAAAGAAGGAATTGCATTTCAAAAACCTAGGTGTTAATGTTTTTTGATGGGCTTTCAGTACTGAATCTATTCGATTGGGTCTATGAAAGGTTAAACTATTGCTACACAAATAAATCATTAATGTTTCAAAGTAAAAGTGTATATGATTAAAATGTAAAAGTAGGGTGATTTAATTCTACTAATTACAGGGAAAAATACACTCTGCTATTTTTTGTTTCTTCGGCTGCAATGGTAGTCGATGTAATTCGTGTTTTCCAAGCTCTGATGGTAATAAAGTTTTTTTCAAACCTGCCTGATTTTTATTTTTATTTTTATTTTTTTTCTGGTTGCATTGAGTAATGTGTGGCATTTAAAACTGCAAATAAACACTGTCTGTTTTTGCATTTGATCCAAAAAACAAATAATAATAATAATTGGGTGCTACAGCTTCTTAGTAAGTTGAATGAGATTCTAACATAAAATTCCAGTTTTTGGGTAGAGCAGAGATTCATAGCACAAAAATGAATAAAATTCATCTAAACAAATATGAACAAAGTTCATTTTATGGAAGAAAAAGGTACGGAAGCATTTTCAGCAGCATATTCAGTAGGAAATTTGGGTGAACAAACTTCATTAAAGGGACAAAAACAGAACCCATTTAATTTGGAAAGCTGCTGAATCTATTTCAGGTGCATGCCTCAGAGAGGAGGAGCAAGTGTGTGAGAAAGAGAGAGAGAGAGAGAGAGAGAGAGAGAGAGAGAGAGAGAGAGAGAGAGAGAATATGTGATTCATGAGCTATACTACACTGGCTCGGTGAAGAGTCTGTAGATTTTTTTTTTGAGCTTTGGGTGCTTCACATTCTCTCTTTTCCACTCTCACTGATTCAGTCAGAGTTCAAAAACATACTTCTCCTCTCCTTTAGTGCTGCCACTGAAAGCCAGTCTGATGATGAGGAGCAACGTCAGGACTGGGTGTGTAACGGCAGAACCTGCTCTCATCTTGTGGAGATGCTGCAGGGTAGAGAGGAGAAAATAGAAGGAGGGATGAAGCAGGGAGAGGGGGATCTGAGTGACTAAATCCTCTCCTTTAGGACCGCTGATCATTTCAGTCACAGTTGGGGGTCTACCCTCTCCAGTGTGATACCAAATTACGCACACGCAAAGCAGCATCAAAGCACACATAAAAGCCCAGTAATGTGCTGTGACTCTGAGCCTTTCTCTCGCCTCGATGAGATTTAAATCGATTCTGAACACCCTCTCAGAAATGTCGGTTTAAGGACATTTTAGATAATTACACAGCTGTGGCTTAGCAATGAGAAATCTTTTTTCACCCCCACCCCCCTTTTCCTTAAAAGGTTTTTGCCACCCATCTCGATGCTGCCAATGAACCATGTGAACACCATCCCCCTCATATGGTTTAGTTAAAAGGGCCAAATGGACTTGTGGCAGAGATTACTAGTCTAATTTCTTCTGATAATGTAACTCTGGTATGCACATGTCATCTTCAGTAAACTCTTGCACAGAGAGATTTAAAAAATATTCCAAGGCTTGGCTGAGCAATTCTAGCACCTGTACTTTAGGCAGAGATTTGTTAACCTTTCAAAGGATCCTTCTGACTCACAATGCATTTATTATAAACGATTCTAT
Source organism: Hepsetus odoe (assembly GCA_017165825.1). Lineage (NCBI taxonomy): Eukaryota > Metazoa > Chordata > Actinopteri > Characiformes > Hepsetidae > Hepsetus > Hepsetus odoe. The sequence continues at coordinate 18,570,841 of CM029375.1, read as the reverse complement.
AACGGGGTTATTTCATGACTGCGAGTACAAGACAGTATAATTGCTCAATAGACTGGATGGCCATCCCTCTCCCTTCATCACTCAGCATTGACATCTGTTCGCTGATTTAATAGAGCAGGCATTTAGTGTTCTCCTCCAAGCATGTTCAATCATGCTGCGGTGCAGCGGTGCTAAACATGTCTCAGAATGAGGACATATTAGAACTCAGCATAGCTGATGGGACTAGAAGGTGGAAAAGTACATTAACATTTTTGGGAGAAATTCATTAGTCATTGATCATATAAATAAGTTAAACAATCAAATTCACGAATAAATAATTAAATAATTAAATAAAGGCTGCATGTAAACACTACTCACTTCCCAGTTCATACAACCAATACTTAGAAAGTAAGGATTAAATACAGCTTATTTATAGTTCATATCATCATTTTGCATTGCAGGTTATAAGTAATGTTTCAGTAATGTTTTTTTTTGACTGAAGTACAATACAGCTCAACCAGTCAGAAACGAGATCATTAACATATAGAAATCAATCATTTAGAAACAGTAACAAAAAAAGCAAAATGATAGGCATGAAAATATAAGTGGTGTCTAATTTAATTATACCCAAACAATTTACATAGTATATGTAGGTTTTGTTCCCCTTATAGAACCGTCCACTGCAAGGTTCTTTAAACAACCAAAAGAGTTTTTTTTTTACTTTTTCTTCCAGCCCTTTTCAGGAGTGTACATAAGTGCACGGATTTCCAAAAACACTAGGAAGAGTGTGGAAAACTCAGGGCTCCTGGAATAGAAAATGCATAATGCACTTCAGTCTAAGGACATTTGTCCCCTTACTATCTTTTTCAGGGTCTGTTTGTTCCTAAATATACATACAGAGGACATTTAACAGGGTGAACTGCTCTTCTTGCAGCTAGCTGAAAATTCTTTCATAATCTTACCTCAAGGCACTCTTTTTCCATCCATCTGTTACTTTCTCTTCTCTTTCAAATATAAAAGGGATAAAAAGCTCACATATTTGGAATTAACGCCTCACGACAGAATTAACCTAGCAGACAAAATTTCCTACATTTGCCCATAAAACTCAAAGGATGCTAAACAACATTTAACATAGAACATTATAGGTACTTCAAATGCAATTTTTAATGCAGACTTCAATATTGATAATCTGAATATTACATCCAAAAGTGATGCTTTCAATATGAAAGATGTAATCCTTATATATACTAATCGATTATTCATATCATAAATTACAGCAATTGGGACAACAAGACTGCATTTCCTATGAGGACAGAACTGTCTGTTTAGAAAGTAAAATTTCAGTTTTTTCAGGACTAATGCACACTTAAGGTGAAGTGATTGAAGCAAATACAAGTCATTAATATTAAATGTTTTAATTGATCTGGAAATAAGTAGGCAAGGCATCACACTCATTAGTGAAGTAAATTATCTGTGAACAATTTGAATACATTTGAAATGTTAAAGCAATCATAGTCAAGTACCATATAGTGCCAGCAAAGTCTGGGTTAGAAATACACTTCAGAACCTCTTAGCTCATCTAACATAGGGTGCACATGTACTTCACAGTCACCATCTTTTACTGGCTGAACAGCCAGCAAATATAGTGTGAATATAATACCATTACCATATTAAAACTTTTGAATTATTTTAAAATAATAGCTGTCTTAGACAAGTGGGTGATGTATACATTGTACTATAAAGTGGCCATTTCAGAGAAAAATAGAATTTATGAGAGGGACAATAACTAAAGTGCCATCTAAAAAAATATCTTTTGGCAAGAAGCCACACTAAACAGACGAGCATGAACTCTTGGGTTAAGGCTTAGTAAATGGAGACAGTTTTGTGGCTTAAAAAATGACTACAAGCCATTAAATGCACTCTCAGGGCTTAATAACAGGCAGACAGGAGGATGGACAGAAAATTACAATCCAAATTTAAAAAGAGAAATTAATACAATGTAATTAATTAACACTTGTGTAGGAATATAGCAAACAAAGGCCATTGTATCTCTACATTTAGTGTTTTTTAGTTGTTTGTTTCCATTTAAATTCTTAGGCAACAAATGCATGAATATGAACTGCACAGGCACATTCTAAGCATAATTGAGCAGAATATGCACAAACCCACCACTTCATTTGGTACACTGTTTAAATGCTTGTTAATGCAAATATCTATCCAGCAAATCGCAGCTGTAGGGGTCAGATGTGCAGCTATGAGTAGTTCAGATGAATACGAGATGCTTGTGTGTCCTTGATATCCATTCACAGTAGGATGCAGGACAATATTGAAATCAAAACCATATTTGCAGATATAAAAATATCAGCACTGGGCAGATGATTTGGTCAATATTTCAAAACAATATTTAATTATGCATTTACGGCCATCTGGACGCCTGGGATATTAAGGAATAACAGGCCAAGATCAAGTCAAGTCAGTTTTATTTATATAGTGCTTTTTCAGCATCAACATCCCAGTTTACTACAGTTCTCTGTGTCCACGAACCTCTAGATATTCACCTTTTAACCAACAAGAAAATTAACTGCTAAAAGCCTGACTGAGCAAGCAGGTTTTATTCTTAGACTTAAAGACTGAGACCATGTTCGTGTCTGGAAGTCTATTCCAGAGATGGGAAGCATTGAAAGAAGTGGCTCTTCCCTCTGATGTCATTTTCCAAACTCTGGGAACCAGTAGATAATCAGCACCTTACGATTTAAGTGAGCGTGGAGGTTCATAACTGGAGATAAGCTTGGAGAGATAGTCTGGAATCTCTTTATTGCCTCTTAAGTCATGCACACTAACATACTAATATTACTCACGTTAACAAACAACAGACTGAATCTACTGCTGCCATCACACAGAGAGGATGATGAGACTAGTTCAGTTAGTTTAGTTGACATTCCATGAAAGTCTGATCTCATAATTTAACTCATGTACACTTTTCACTGGCGTTTTAAAGCTTTGCAGCTATAATGAAACAATGAAGATAAAGAGCACTTACACCGATTCACAGGTACATATCCAGGGCTGTATGTTTGTCTTGTTGAAACATTCTGGCATAACTCATACAAACTCTGTCAAGCCCAGTAAATACAAGTGTGAAGCATGGCAGGTGTAATAGATGAGTACATTGGCTCTGATTGATTTATATCAACAGCAGAGACAGTGGATCAGCATCAAGGTCATCAGCAGTGACTAGCAGCCAGGGTGGTGGCAGGAAAGGGTAATGGATCTACATCACGACAATGCAAACACTGATCTGCTGCCACTTTCCTCTGCTGCCTCATGTCACTGACAACAGCTTATCAGGCTTAGATGCTTTAACTGGCTTAACTCTTTGAGGTGGACCTTCATAAAATGAAATGACATTGGAATGACATTCAGCAGCCCATTTGTGAAGCCTCTGAACATCTTACAATGGTCATCTTATAATAGTCAAACAGGCTATATTTTATCCATCATTGTAATGACCTTCTTCCTTTACACTCAATACTGTATTGGGCATTTTTAAATCCTTAAATTGGCTCATCATCAACTACGCATTTTTCTTCTGCTCAAAGAGGTTTACTCGATAATCCAATATCACGTGAAGTCGAGTCAATAGATGTTACAAGTAATTCTCCTTTTCCTGGCAGGAACACTGCTGCTACTTACTGATATCACCCCCTTCATAAATGATTCATCAGTTAAATGACCATTTTGGTGGTTCTTGAATAAGACCATCTCAGCCTTTTCTCTGATCTCAATCAACCACTTTTAATTTTCCTGCTAATTAGTAGCCATCTGTGGGCCGTCACAGGCAGGATGTATGGGTCTTGGGCTAATGGGGGAGAGGGGCTGAACCCTGCGAGGGACTGTGACAGGGTTAGCTACAGGCTAGCACCCTGCATTTACTGACTCATTTAACTGACACAAAGACAGGACCTGTGGTCCAGTGCTGTGCAACTGAATGCTATAATAATGAAAGTTTAAAGCACAGCATTTTGCTTTGTATAAAACAGGGACAGTGGTTCTGTGAAAGTGAGTAGGTTTTGATCACAAAGTCACAATTACAATTGACATGCTTTTTGGTGACAGATCTTGCTCACATTCACTGTTTGTAGCAGCCATCATCATCAGTGGACTCTTTCTGATCATTGGGAGATTATTCTTTACCCAGCAGTGACACTGAGGTGTTCAAATGCAATAACACTGCTGTGTCTCACAAACTAATGTGCAGAAATATATGTGTTACAGTCAGTAAACCTGCAAGTGCACATACTCTGCCTGAGCAAAGAAAGTCACCATATGGGTTTAACTAAGCAAATAGTAAGACTCCGCGATTGGACATGTGCTGCAGTGATAAAAAATGTTTCAGGTGGCAAGAGGTTATTTAACCCTAACTGATGCCGTGAGTAGCTTCTGATTTTGTAAAACAGCCATGTAGGATGTGGGGAAGATATGCTGTTTTATGTTACATTATTGGCCAGCACCAAGCAAATAAAACAAGAATGCTGAAACTACTAAAACTTGGTTAAGAACTGTCCAAAGCATTATGAAAGCCTGGAAGTATGTAGCTGATCCATCATCTCTGAGTAAGAAATGTGGTCAGGAAAAAAAAATAAAATAAAAAATCTGGAATGAACATCAGAGTTCACTTAAACATTTGGTGAAATCAAATCATGTAAAAAAAAAAAAACACACATAAGCAGAACTCATGACCATGTTTAATACCAATAGTAAAGGCATTTCTCATGCAATGTAAATAGGAACTTGGCAAAGTCCTCACAACATGATCTTTCTTAAAACAGCAAATGACACAAACTTATTTCAATAAGAACATAATTGTATATTCACCTGGAATAATAAAATATCGCTTTAGAAAAGGGCTGCTTATATCACACGAAGGCTTTATTACTAATTGTGTTTCAAAGAAGCCATCTCTGCGTTCTTCTGCTCAATGCAATTAAATTCATCAGACAGCATTTTAAGACTAAATCTGTAATCAGAATGGGTGCTATGCATACATTTGAGACCCTGATTCCCCACCCCCACCACATCAAAAAAAGACCATGTTAGTGGTCTTAATTTACTATACAGAATGTCTGGAACCAATTTAATAATGTATTATTAATAAGTAAAAAGAAAAAGCAAACTCATTTACAAAAAATCAGATTTACATCAGAAAAAGCTCAATATCCCATCATGTCAGAAATAAAGTAACAATGATGCACAGCTCACGGGAAAAATGCATATGCCAGTGTGAAGACATATCTGTTCTATAATCAGCATAATTCTTTCCTTGATGGGTGCATTAGGCACATCACTGCAGACACAAAGAGAAATGCAGCGCCTGCATAAATGTAGGCTAATTACACTTTGTATTACAGGCTAGACACTCTTTGTTTCTGCACTAGGAAACAGACATAGCTTTTCATATTATTTTGAGTCTATTTGAGCCTGTTTATTAGCCCCTGCAATCAGATGCCAAACAATAATCTCTTTATTAGAGGCTTTGGCCACTACAACAGCCCTGGCAGTGGGACCATGTATTTAGATAAACAACTAGCAAATATTAGGAGCAATTTAGTATTGGATTTTATTTGAGCAATAAAGTGCCAATATGCCAGAAGACAGGCCTTTGATTGGAAAGCTCATTTATTTTAAACTAGTGACCATGCACTGAGTTGAGTTAAAAGAGAAAGAGTGAGAAGAGGAAGAAAGACACTATGCCTCTTGACCAAGATCCTTTCCATGTGGTGGCTAGGAATCAAAAATTCATATTACATACACAAAAAAGGAGAAACTGCAAGAGGCTTTGAGCTTCACTGCTAAGAAAGATGTTGAAATGCTAAGCCACACTCTTTTATTCTTACATCATCAAGTGCTAAAGAAAGTTAAACTGCAATGCAAGGCTGATGATGTAACAGTGATCCAAATATTTTGCTTTAAAAAAATAAAAAGCTTTTATATTTTCCAAAGGCCCATATACATATGTTAAGGGCTATGCACATACATTTCATTAGTGACCTCACTGAAACATTACTCATAAATACCTTATGTTCAAAGGTACACATAGGAAATTACAATTTTTTAATTTCACAGACTTAAGATGGTAAAAGTGGCTGAAATGCAATCACATTAAATATTATGGGTGTTTCTAAGATATCAGTGCAGCAATGGGGCATACAATTCCTTTTCCAACTTTTGCATGGCCCAAAATCAATGTCACATCATCATTTGCAGAGTTCCTCAGCTCAGTTCATGCAAATGGCTCATTCATATTGACACTGCAGCTGCCCTTTGGATAAATGAAGACTCTTCTACCAACCTACATGCTCACAGACATTTACAGGCATGGAAAGGTCAAGGACGCCATGTCTCATTCAGGTAAGAAGAAAGAGACGGCGCTGTTAACGCACGATTGACTGCTCAGAGACTTGAACATAACACTGCTGTGTTTTGGAAATTTCCTGTTCCAGCCCTGCACACATAATGTGATGATGGCAAGGAAATGCAGCTGAGTTTGGACAGGAATCATGAAAGGTAACAAAGTACAAATCATGTTCCCTCTGTAATTGAACTGTGACCAGATGTGCAGAAATGAGGATGCATGACTTCTGTTCCCCAACAGTACAGAATGGAAACGGTTTTTGTCTTTTTAGATATTGCATCATTTCAATGTTATTTACATATGATTTATTTCTACCTGTCAGTATGCTGATATATGTTCATGTTGAGTAATGTTGTGATCAGGAAAGATCACCATAATGAGACCCATCTAAAAATGGGCACCTAACAAATCTCATACAACACAGTCATCACCCCATCAGGAATTGTCTTTGATTTTTATTACACATGTCTAATCCTCATTGGAAGACCCATGACTTTTTTAAACATACTCTTAAATAGGATGTGATATAATGAATTGAGAGGAAATGTGACAAATGCCTGACATTACTTTTTTATTCTAAAATAGAGATAAATATACCAATAAATGCATAGTTTAATGATTATTATGCAGTGTGACAAGACAAGAGATTCCTCTTTGTCTACCACAATAACATTCCTCATCAAAGCTTTTCCTGACTAGTGTCAGTGTTATCTGGTTTGACTCTGTTCTACAATGTGCTCTAGATATAGCTTTGCCAAGTAGTATCTCTAGAACTATTCTAGCATAGTAATATAGCAGGAGGGAAAATGCTATTAATATTTATTACACTACCCATAGTATAGGGCAATAAACTGAGAAACATGCTGATAAACATTAATATTAAATGAAACAGGATACATATATTACAAACTAAACTATATTCATAATTCAGATGTTAACCTGCTAGTTTTCTTCATCTTAGACCTCATTCATCATTTTGGTAGATGGAGACTGATGCAGTTGGTAATAGAATTTCTTTTTCTATTTGTGCAGATCCATATAGTAGAACTGACCCTAAACAGCAAGGCTGAAAAGATTATCAAATGTACATATTTTTTCTATATTTAAGAGCAAGATTAAGGTCTTCGGTTTTCATCCGTATTTAGTTGCAGCTGGTTTTGATGTGAATGACTGGAGCAAGTTCTCAAAATACTGAAGTTAAGAAATAAATCAACAAATTCAGTCTGACTGCAGACTGTTCAGGAAGTGAACCCATAGTATTAATCCCTCATCATCAAGCATTTGACTGTAGGGGGAAAAGGAATATGTTCTCTATACAAAATCTTGCTGATCTCTAAATGGGGTGTGTTGTTTTTTTCTGTACTGAACTATTGAATTATTCAAGCATGCATGCATCATTTATTATCTAGGATTCCCAGTATGAAGCCATCAATAAACCACATCCAATAACCAGTTCTAATAAAACCTGCCATAAACACTTGCCTCCAACATTATTCCCTAATCAGTCACACAGGCCGACAGGAGTACTGATGCAGTGAGCCGCGGCTCCATACCAAGAACTGACAGAACTGGAAACACCCTTATTTTAAACCTGAGTTGGCCACAAGTGATTAGAACCCTTTGCTGTGAAGTTGTGACCTCATCTAGACATCTGGAAAAACAGCAACAATGACTGCCATTCAGTCCTGGTGGGATTGAATTAGAACTTTATAAATACCAAGGGTTATCCATGTTATACTGAACATGCTTGGCTCATGTTCATGCTCACCGTTTGGATAGCCAGCTGAGGAAATATGTTTCCATCTTCATCCTTCAGTCGAAGGTTCATGCATAGAAATACAATTACAACTCTGCAGGAATCATTCTTGGACAGTGTCTTGGACAGTAGTGGTTAGGGCGTTGGCCGCATGATTGGAGGATCGAGGTTTGAACCCCTTCCCAAGAGGTTGCCCTAAGCTACCCTTGAGCAAGGTGCCGTCCCTGTCACACTCTTCACTGCGATGGGCTGGCAACCTGTCCAGGGTGTGTCCCCCGTCCTTTGCCCTGTGTGAGCTGGGATGGACTCCAGTACCCCCCGCGACCCTGCTTGGGACAAGTGGCAGAAAATGACTGACTGACTGGCTAGATCATTTGAGTGGAAACTCAGTTTAAGTCGAATAAAGTGCCCTCATGAAGGAGGAGGTATGTCACGGTTTGCGTCACTCTGCCCTGACTGGGCTTTCACAGATTAGGCCTTTCATCTGTTGCCTGTTAATGAGGTGTGTGTCATTAGACACTGTATATGTAGCTCTGTGAATCAGATGAGAGCTGTCTGTCATTGTCATTATGGCAAGCCTTGTATGTCGTTTGTTGACTTTAGTGTGCTTGTGCATTGTGCGTCTGTATTCAATAAAACCCCTGTCTGTGATCCTAACTCTGCATTTACGTCCAGCCTCTCCGACAGCAACATTGTTCTAAAAGCAAATTAGTAGTAGTCTAGTTTAGTTTGAACATTCCATAACCTAAAGCCAACCACACATTATGGCCTGTTTTGAGAGTTCTGAACTTGCCCGTGTCAAGTACACCTACTTGCTGAAGGTTCTTTTAAAAAGGTGTTCAGTATCTGTCACCACTGTATTAAGCACCATAAGTCAAGTCAAGTAGGTTTTTATTGTCATTTCAACCATATACACAGTACATAGTGAAACCAAATAACGTTCCTGCAGGACCCTGGTGCTACACATGAGGCGACATCAGACACAACATAAGACACAAGACAAGGCAAACAAGTGCAGACAGACAACAGACAGTACATTCATCCATCAGAGATCCACAGTGTTATGGAACAAAGCAACACAAATTGTTGGGCAGTGTAAGAGTAGCAGCGTTTTAGCTAAAGTGCAGAGTGCAAAAATAAAAAGTGGCAGTAAGATAATGAACTACATGAGTTCAGTAATTTTTTAATTTTTTAATTTTTTTGCACATCAGTTTAACAGTGTTACTAATAATCATAGTTTGTCTTGTCAGACATGAAATAAATATTTGCATGGTTTGTTAAACAGCCACAGTATAGGTAAAAGCTTTACAAAGCAGTTAGAAGACTGTTACGTCCTGCATTAATTAATGATGATTTTGGAAGGATCAGCACAAGGTAATAATGAGACAAAGCCCAAATGAAGCAGAAGAGAGAGCAAAGTAATAGCAAAAATTGCAAAAATTAAAGATGAAACATGAATGCATTTTCATACAGCAAATTAATATGTAACATTACTTTCCCACTGGCTCATGGTGAGAGCAAAAACATTTTGCAGGAGTAACTTTCCAGGAAAAAGAAAAATGTTAACTTTTAATGTAAGATTTTTTCCATTTGGTCAATTCATCAGAAATCCATTAATGTTTTGGCATAATGTGCAACTACTTCTGAATTCATAAAATTAAAATCACTTGAATATTAGTAGGTCCTACCCACAGTTTTCTGTCTGATTGCCCGGAGCACCGCACTGCCTCTGCTTGTATTCTTCAGATGGCGCATCCTGGTGCCATCTCTTCCCCAGGAAAGCCATGCCCAAGCACCCAGCATTCATTTGATATGAAATGAAATGTAATTCATCAGACCAGGCAATCTTTTCCATTGCATCATTATCCAGTTTTGATGCTCACATGCTCATTCAATGCATTTCGATGATCAGCGAAGATTAGCATCTTCCTATCATTCTTACATCCTTTTATTATGCCTGGCATTAACCTTTAATGCTATAAAAACGTTTAATTGAGCAGTTTGCGTAGCTCTTCTGTGCAATGTTTTGACTTTGATCCTTGCTCCCATCAAAGACTTCATACACTCATAACACTAATAAAAAAAAACATTTAAAAAAATTGGCCAAGCTTAAACACAATAACTTGAAGAACTGGCTGTTTATTCTCTGGCCAATACATCCCACCCCTTGACAGGTGCCACTGAAACAAGATTTACTTCACCAGTCAGTGTTTTCCATGTTGTTCTGATTGATGTATATTAGCAAACCAATCAGAGTCTTAGTTTTAATCATTTGATAAGCAGTGAACCCTAGAGGGCTAAAAAAATATATTAAAAAAATAAATAAAACACCTGTATGAATTCAACATTCAAAGGTTAGGACAATTTCTCTCTGTTCCAGCCAAACAAATATTTAGATCACCTTTCAACAGAAGAAAAAATAAATGACAATAAACTGTAAATGTTGGGTCCTTTCAGTTCCCATACAGCACATGCCACAATATTTTGGTCACTAAAAGCAGTGAAGTTCCTGTCTGGGCTCCACGTTGGGCATGCTGCATTTATTTACACGGTCTTCAGGATGACATTTTACAGAAGTACGGACAGATAGGAGTATTTTCATTAGTGTCAGGTTAATAATGCTGCTGCTTGAGAGATAAAGGACAAGAATTTCTTCATTGTCAAAGCACAGGGAAATAATTTGCACTGCTACACTGTACACTGTCCAAAACAAAACTAAAAACCAATCATATATATATATATATATATATAAAATTCATTTATTTATTTATTTATTTTCAAGGACAGCTCTCTGAGACAAGTATTGTAAATATACAGTATGAAGTATTACATGATAAGATTGTACGTTGAAGTAATAATAAACACAACATTGCACATAGGGAAACATTTTAAAAATTGCTTTCTTTCCCTCCCAAGGAGCAGATTCATATGTAAAAGCATAAATCAGCCATCTCCTCTGTTCTTTGTTTCTTTGTTAGGATTTTGTAGAGGTAATGACATCAGTTGTTAATGTATCCATTTACACAATTGCCCAGCATTTTAGCTTGACAAACCTGGTAAAATGTTGATTTATCACAAGAAATAACAGCAAACATACTTCCCCCTTTTCAGTTTCCAGTTTTTCAGTGTTGTTGGGACATAGATGCTTTGAGACTGAAAGCATGTGAATGTGTGTTTGGATGAGTATGCACAAAACTTCCATTAACCTCCCACCCGCTGTTCAAACTACCAATGCCATAATCAAACTTGCCATAAACACAAAACCTCTCACTTGGCTCTCTCAACGGAGTGTAACTTAGCCCACCAAATTAGCATTTAAATAGTAAACATCTGTAAGCAGGTTTCAAAAGGGGGCAAACTGCATTTCCATCATGTGTCTAATTTCAGACTTTTTGAGATTATGTCTTTAAAAAAGCAGAAGGAGTGTGCTACATTAGACATTTTGGACATTTTGCAGTCTTTGGCCAGAGATGCATCTTTGGGCATGGGTGTAGACAATCCCTGCCAGAGCTTCACAACACTGTCTGAACGGTATGAGGTAACGTCTGGGTCAGCTTCTGAATATGCTAGTTTTGTCGTTGGAACAATCATAATTATTTCATCAATCCATGTCAATGCTGAACGACTGAGCCAAGACAAGGCTATGTCTCATGAAAAGGCTAAATGCACTCTTTCAGTGCCAGACAAGTTGGAAACACTGGCCTAGATTTTGTCTGTGTATGTGAAACTTGTGTTTTGTGTGATCTGTTTACCCGAAGGGCAGGTACATTCTCAGTGAAATCTAAAATACGTTTAATATATCTTAATTGTACTACTATTTTAATACTTTAAAAACATTTAAGAAGGGGACATCCATATCCAGTGCCCAGGGAGCAGAGATGGGCACGGAATATTGCTCAATGATTCCTTGGGATAACCGACTGGTCTGGAGCCAAACCCTTCTAAGCATGAGGCCGCTCCCTAACCAGTTGGCAGATGTGATACAAATTATATTGATTTGAACTTTTTTTAATAAAAATAATACCTTTAATTGATAAATACACTGATGTTAAAGAAATAACTGTAGTCATTGAATATGAGAAATTATACATTTCCAGCTTTGCACGCACAGAATATTGTCAATGGCAGAACAAAATCTCTGAACTGGTATCTTTCAAGCAGATGTAAAGCAAATCTCTTTTCTTTGATATAACATAGCAAGACAGTCATAATATTCAGTATATGGATGGATGAAATCTGTCTTTACAGCAGCATTTATATTCAATACCCAGCATATATGATTCTCTCTATAGTATAGTCAATAGCCCAGAAAAAGAGAGATGATGAAAGAATGGGGAAGAGTGGTACTTTTCTTGCTTTGTCTCTTAAATGGTGCTTACTGTACACATCTGACAAACTGAAAAAGAAAGAAATCATCCAGTTTGTTTTTTTGCAACAAAGCCTTGACCTCCAGAATCTGAATGAAAGAGACTGTCATTTGATCTTGTTAACATTAACATATGATGTTCATTGAGTAGCCTAGTAAGGGCTTTTAAAATATTGAATTTGTTTCTTTGAGGCATGAATATAAGGTTCTAATCCACTTATAAGAGCTTGCATGCAAAGGAAACATGGGAACGAACCACTGCAGTTGCCGATTCAGCTGCAGGCATTCATTTTGATTCACAAAAGGCATGTGAAATCAAAACAAGCTGTTGGAGATTGAGCTATTGTGTGTCACTGCTGGGGGTGTTCAGTATACAGATGCATTCGGTCAATAAATCCAGTTTCAATAAGAACGGGTGGTATAAGCACATACAGACAAATGCAGTAAGAATTTTGTCTTCACGACCCAGGAGTGCACCTACCACATGCTAATAAGTGAAGAGCCTTCTCACCTTCATCGTTATTAATCAAATTTCTAAAATAACCACTGCTTATTAACATACTTAAAAAATTGTACAAAGCTTCTAAGTTTGATTGCAGCCAGAGTGGCTCAGTCCTTGCTAAGGGAGAAGAGCTCAAGTCTCCTCCAACAATCCAAAGATTAAATTAAATTTAAGCAGGTAATTAAGAGATGCTTGAATGTTTATTTTATTTTCCCCCACTGTGCAGGTGTATACAGTGTTCGAGAATCTTTTTACAGAAAGTCAGGTAAAGAAAAGGTGGACATTAGGCCCATTAAGAATTTAAACATCTGTTTACATCTGTCTAAACCCAAGAAAACTCAAAGCTGGTGTTGCAGGGTATAGGCATAATCTGCTTTTTCTTCCCCCAAACCATCTCCTCTACTCCTCTCACTTCATTAAAAAACTCACTCCAAATGCATTTCACAGTATCACTCCAAATGGAGTGACACTCGCAGCTGTGGATGGCACTCCTAAATAAGGGAGAGGGTATAAATGCATGGATCAACTTTGGAATGCCCTTGCCACTCTCCAGTGAAAGGAAGAAACTGCTGTCTCCATGGCTACGAATGGACGGGCTGTGTTGTCATCATGTGCTGCATTAGCGCTTCACCATTGACAATAATCAAGGATAAGAGCTTACAGTGGAGAAAAAGCTTTTCACAGATAAAAGAACATTTAACATTTCTGAGTTGAATTTTCACCGCACACATTCCATGAGTTTTTCAACAACCTTTTAGAATATTTTAGAGAGAAACATTCCCCAAAGTCTTTTGGCATAATCAAGTATTTGTAATTTCTCTTATCCTTCTAAATATGTTGCTCTTCCATCAAGTTTTATGTGACTCTACCTTGATGCAGACTTACTGTCTGAGGGTTTTGTAGATCACTTTCCTTTAAATTGACAAATCATGTGAACTTGCAAATCAAAGTAGACTGGACAGGCTAAAGGGAGCATTAGGATGAACCTGAGTGAAAGTTCCAATACTCAGGCTGATGACTTGCCTAAAAATCCATATCCATGTTTCACTTTTGGGATAATTAAAACAGCCAAAAATTAAAATTTAAAATGATTATGTTTCTGATTTCAGCTGGTTCAGACTGTTTCCTGAAGGGTGTACCTTTTTCATCAACAGCCAGAAAATGTAAGAAGTGATTTCATCCTTTTTTCCAATTAGTTTACACTCTCTCCTCCATAACGCCTCTAACTGAAGGTATATCAGAGAGGCTCAGGTTAGATTCCATTTCATTTTTGGATTTCTCGATTTAACAAAATGTGGCTTTAATTTACCCAAGCCTTTGTTTTTTTGTATTATTATTTTTTTTTATTTGCAGTTTTGGACCTTTTTCAAGATCTCTGCAGTTTGCCCTGCTATCAACTTCTGGGCCAGATTCTGACTGATGAAGCCTATTCTTGTATGACCAATGCTTGGAGTTGGTCAGCAATTGTGGCTACCTGTCTCTTGAGGATTTACCACAAGTTCTCAGTGGGATTAAGTGAGTAAACCACTCCCTTGGCTAAGTAACCCCACACATGAATGGTCACTGGATGCTTTATGGTTGGCATGACACAGGTGTGATGGTAGTGCTCACCTTTTCTTCTCCAGACAATTTTTTTTCCAGATGCCCCAAACAAGCATAAAAGAGACTCATTAGAGAAAATGACTACTTCAGTCCTCAGCAATCCAATCCCCATACCGTTTGCAGAATATCAGTCTGTCCCTAATGTTTTTCTTGGAGAGAAGTGGCTTCTTTGCTGTCCTTCTTAACACCAGGCCATCCTTCAAAAGTCTTCTCCTCAGTGTGTGTGCAGATGCATTCACACCTGCCTGCCGCCATTCCTGAGCACACTTTACACTGGTAGTGCCCCAATCCCACAACTGAATCCACTTTAGGTGGCGATCCTGGCACTTGCTGGAATTTCTTGGGTGCCCTGAAGCTTCTTCACAACAACTGAACTTCTCTCCTTAAAGTGCTTGATGATTGGATAAATAGTTGATTTAAGTGCAATCTTACAAGCAGCAATACCCTTGACTTTGAAGCCCATTTAGTGCAAAGCAAAGATGATTGCACGTGTTTCCTTGCAGGTAAGCATGGTTAACAGAGGAAGAACAATCACTGCATGCAGCACCCTCCTTCCACGTTTATATTAATGGCATTTAGCAGATACTCTTATTCAGAGTGACTTTCAATTCCTGATTACAGGGACAGTCCTCCTGGAGCAACATGTGGTTACGGGTTTTGCTCAGAAACCCAACAGTGGCAATGCTAGAGGTGGGATTTGTGACCCTTTGGTCTATAGGCAAGTATCCTAGTGCTAGACCACCACCACCCGCCTTCTATAAACTTTTAAAGAACCCAGGCCATTGTTCTAACTCAGTCAGCATCACAGAGTGATCCCCAGCCTTGTCCTCTTCAACACTCTCACCTGTGTTAATGAGAGGATCACTGAAATTATGTCAGCAGCTTTTTGTGGCAGGGCTGAAATGCAGTTGAAATGTTTTAGTTTTTTGTTTTTTTTTTTGGGGGGGGGGGGGTGGCAATGAAGGACTTACAAATAAACAAATAATTGCAATTTACATGATCACTCCATGACATTCTGGAGATTTTGTAAATTGCCATCATAGAAACTGAGGCAGCAACCTTTGGCTGTGTATCTAGAATAATTTCTTGTCAAATAGTTTCACTGCATTTGATAATAAATCAGTTTAGAAGCTGGCAAAAATAATGTTAAAACAATTGTATCAATTGAATTTATTTATGGATCTGAATAGGTCTTTTTTCTCTAAATAACTGGGGAGTGTTTATAAGTTAATCTAAGGGGCTCTGTTCATAGGAAAACTGAAGTTTAGGATCATTTTGGTGCTGTGGATAACAGAAGGCATAAAATTCTCAGACTATCATTTAGGTTCCAAGGAAATGTTGGCCAGAATAAAGCTCTAGGCCCAGTGGAATTGACAGAAAGTGTGGAGAGATAAAATCTTAGACTGCAGCCATATGAGTAAGAAAGCAGGGAGCAGCTAAAATATTCATACTGTAGCATTGTATTAAAATGATGTAAAGTCACCATCTGAGAAGGCAAACTGCACAACCTCTTAAATAAAGATTGATTGCATCGTCTTTGGAGAAAGTGCATGTGTTTTCATGATGGGGTTGACTGTCCAAGTGCGACTGTCTAGAGGCCAGGCTTATATAATAGAGCAGAACTGCATGTGGGGATGCTGTTTTTTTTCCCTCTTTGGAGGAAGTGCAACTGGCCAGTTATATGCAAGGCTAAGGGAGGACATGGCTGTGGAAATAAATCAACGTAGCATCTGACCTGCTGACTACAGTTAATTTCACTCCATTTTAGACCTCAGGCAAGTCTCCACGCAAAAAGCACCCTCAGGCATTCAGGCATCTTTCAACCCAATACTGGTATTGTCAACACCCCCTATCAGGTGTCATCAACAGGAATTCAATTCAATTCAATTCAATTTATTCTTGTATAGCGCCTTTTACAACAAAATTGCCCCAAGGCACTTTACGTTGATGGTCGATGATGGAACAGGTTACAGTAATAGATGTTAAAGCCGGACGACTACGGAGGAGAGGAACCAAAAACTCCACTATGTGGAGAAAAAAAAAAACCTCTGAGGGTCCAAGGTCAACCGGCTACCCAACCCCCTTGGGTATACTAACAGTACAAAGTTAGTTAGGTTTTAGACACCAGGATCAGTGAGGAGTCCCAAGTTTCTTCCAGGTACCGATGAGCCGCCAGGGTCCCTTGGCGCATCAGATGCATCACACAGACCAGATGGTAGCTTGGCATTGGACTCAGGTGATGACCACAACGGGCCCCCCCGGACATGTGGGGAGAGAAAAGGAATGAGGGGGTCAGTAATGAGCAGGATCCAGTAGTGACAGACACAGAAATGAAACAACAGTGCGATGGCATGTACAGCAGCACCAGCGACATTAGTAATGGTGCACTATGGTGATTGGGGCGGGTAAGCTAAACTAAAGAAGTAAGTCTTCAGCCGTGATTTAAAGACTGAGACTGAATCGGCAGCCCGTACAGAAGCAGGCAAGCTGTTCCACAATCTAGGGGCCCTGTAACTGAAAGCTCGTGCTCCTATACATTTATTTATGGAGGGACAGTTAGGAGATCTTTATTCTGGGATCTAAGTGGGCGGTTAGGTGTATAGGCATTAAGCAGTTCGGTTAGGTATATTGGGGCAAGACCTTTAAGTGCCTTGTAGGTTAAGAGGAGGACCTTGAAGTCAGCCCTGTACCTAACAGGAAGCCAGTGAAGCGAGGAGAGTATGGGAGTTATGTGGTCGTACTTCCTGCTCCTGCTAACAATCCTAGCGGCTGTGTTCTGAATGCGCTGTAGGGTGCTTAATGTGCCCTGAGAGCTTCCAGAAAGTAGGGCATTACAGTAATCTAATCTACTGTATACAAATGCATGTACTACTTTTGCCGTGTCTTCCATTGACAGAAAACGCCGTAGTTTGGCAATGTTCCGAAGGTGCAGGAAGCATGTCTTCGCAACTGCATTAACATGGGGATTAAATGAAAGATCTGAATCAAAAATAACACCAAGGTTACGTGCCAGAGTACTAACTGAAAACTTCAACCCTGCATCCCGGATATGCGAAATGAAGTTGGCCCTGTCTACATCGCTACTACAAAACAAGAGCAGCTCAGTTTTTTCGGGGTTTAGTGAGAGGAAGTTGCTATTCATCCAATCCCTAATATCACTGAGGCAGCTAATTAAAGTGCTGGTTGATGCTTTATCACATGATTTAAAAGATAGGTATAGCTGAGTGTCATCAGCGTAAGAGTGGTAACTAACATCATCTCAACTCATTTCTCTTTGGTTGCGTCAGTGTGTACTCCAGGGCAGTGCACAACTGTACAGCTCACAAGAACCAGTCCTACAATTAGAATTCTATAATTAAGAGAAGGAATCAGGTCAGATCCCTCTCTGTGAATAAGGGAAGTCCTTTTTGACACAGTCCTGGGTTCAGTACTATAAAAGGGAGTACTATAAAGGGGTACTCAAAGCAATCTTTCAAGAGAATGATCTATTCTCCCCAGGTGCACGAAAGCATTATAACTAACTGTAATTATATGGCCCATAAAAGTGTTACACAAGACTCCCAAGCTATTTAGCTCATCATACAGAACAGACAAAAATAAGGAAGTCTTTGGCTATATTTGAAGAGTTTCAGTCCAAAATGTATGCGCATTTATAACAATAAAATGTCACAATAAAATAACAATAAAAACATTTATATTAAATGTCAGATGTTCTGCAAAATTGTACTATATATACCTCAAGCTAACATGTTAATCATAATACAATACTGATATTTCTTATTTCTTAAGTTTAAAGCATCATAAAAATAACATTTTAAAAAAGTGGTCTAAAAGCATTTTAAACAAAACCCTGGAAACACTGAAACTAAACTGTGTAGATACTTATTTTAATTACAGAAGAGCTACTACTCTCATATGTAATGTGTGTCTATCAATAAAAAAGTGACAACAGAAAGGGTCATGCTATCGCAGCCTCACATGAATATAATGTCAGCTTGGGAATAAAGCTCCTCAGCTTAGGAGCAATTATTTTGTTGGAGCTTTGTTACATATTTTGGAATAATTTGGAGTGGTGTTTGTGCTCCTGAGGTTATAAATAAACCCTTCAAATATGAGGTCGTCAAGGGTTCTTTAGTAAAGGTAATGGTAACTATGAACTCCCAAAAAAGAATTTGAACAATGAAACAGAATAATTAAACAGAAGAGAACTTTTAACTGTGTAAATGAACTATCAGAGAAAGTCTGCTGTGTATGGTTTGTTAAAATTAAAACTTACGAGCATCTCTCACAACATACTTCAGCAAGGGTGGGGCAAACAATCTTGTAATACCCTTAAATTCAGAAGAGTTGGGTTATCACATGATTTCACTTTGAAAGTATAACATTTGCCTACACTGTCTGAATTTCAAACACTTTCATTTCAATAACATTTTTAAACCTGCCAATTTCTCTGAATTGAAAATAAAATGGGTATGCTTGACTTTAACACCAAAAATCGTTGTGAAAGAAGGGATTTTATGTTTTGAAATTACAAAGTTTTGTTAGTTAGATTTTTCAGGAAAATATTCCCTCAATTTGCTCACATGAATGCAATAATGTTAAGTCATGCAGAAAAGTTTATCAATTGAAACATTAGGATTTACAGCCTATTTGTTGCACTTTGTTGTTACAGCCTAGCAGCTACATTCTCAAAGAAAATCAGTGTTTATAGAGCAAATTATATAGACCTATTGGTTTGGCCGTGTTCAAAATGAAGAGTGAATGAATGCAAGGAAAGAATCTTTTATCGCTGTAACAAGTTAAGACAGTATTGTTGTTTCCACATAATTACATTCATGTAACCGTCCTTCCAGATAATATCAGCCATGATCAGTATAGGCCTGCAGGCTACCAGTGTCTGATGTTGATAATATGCAGTAAAACTAGTGTTGAGTGAGAGACAGCATTTGTATGTGTAAGAGTGCATCATCCGCCCCCCCTTAGGGGCCATATCTGTGGCCTTCCCCCTCACAGAGGGGTAAAAAAAAAAAAAATACGCCTCCTACTACTGCAGCATAGTGAGTCAGCCCCAAATGCAGAAAGTAAACTGCAGACTCTACTGTAGCCCAGCTTCAAGCAACTATGCAGCCACCACCACCATCAGCACCATATAAATGGGCCACAGAAACTCAAATCTGCTGAAAGGTTTCCTGTTGTCGGGTTTCGCCGTACTCTACACTGATAACTCTCCAGGCCGGGTTTGATGTCGGGTATCAGAGGCTGGCAGAAACCATCACGGATTTAGTGCTCCGGCTGGCTGTCAGAGATGTTTGCTTCTGCTGAGGCACTACCACTTCAGTCATAACACAGCACTGATGACTCATCTTCAGACTGCATTCTGGCCAAAGAAATAGAGTCTTCACCTACGGATCTCATCCCTTGTTAATGTTTTGTGTGTGTGTTTTTTTTTTTCTCACCCCCTTTCACTATAAGATCGTGACTGCACTAACAAAAGGACTTGTCTGGGGAAGTTGCCGTCGATTTGCCGGCATGTTGGTTGCCGGGGAAACGGATTTAAAGTTGCGCGTAACCAACGGCAGGTCCTCTGCACTGCAGCAAGCCTCACACATCACAGGGCAGGAGAAAGCTACATGGCCCAGTTCACACCAGCAGGGCAACAGCATATGTGAGAACGGAAGATCACTGGGATAAACAATGGGCCCGACAGAACACAACGATGAACTGAGAGCAGGAGCTTTCAGACCAACATACCTTAGAAGCATCCTGCATCATTCAGCTTGTAGAGGAATTCAGTGCTCTTCAACAGATGTGCTAAGGGAGAAATAAAAGGTGTTATTTATAAAACTTATCTTCAAAGACTTTATTTGAGAAAATTGTAGCATAAAAGCATTAATAACATAAGAAATAAGAATCAAATTTTTATTTTAATAAGAAAACTACTGATTTTGCTTAAGTTTTGCTAGAAAAAAAGCTGTCTAATTAGTTTAAAAGTGTCTAAAAAAGCGTCTACAGTGTGCAGCCAACTCTCGCAACGGTGATGCCTCAAGTTGTTTGAATGCTTACTCATTCTTGAAAAGTTAAGTATTTTCTCCATTTTGCTCACCTCACAAATGTGTTCAGTGGTGTTTAAGTCAGGGGCTTGGCACAGCAGCTCCAATGCTTTAGATCTTTTGATCTCATTAAGGAACACGTGAAACCATTTTTACAGACGTTATCTGATTTAAGCTTGTCAAAGCATCAACAGCCATTTACTCTCTGTAATGTGATCTAAAGGTTTTAGCTTGTGTGTCATATTTTAACCATAATCCATAAGCGCTCCTAAAACTTTTGAAAAAATTAAATAAAAAAAAGATGAAAAAAAATAAAATTATACAGCTGAAAAGCATAAAGCACCATACACTAAAGATGCTCAGTGTATTGTAGCTTAAGGCATTTCAACACATCCCAATGCTAACCATGATTAAGAACATCCAGAGGGCAGCCAGAACTGTACCTCAGCCCCGGGTTTTAAAGTTGTAAATGGTTTTATAGAGAAGTTATTGACTCAGTGTGACTTTCATTAAAGAGGTTTCTGAACAAATTCCTTTGCAGAGAGAAAACGATCATAGCAAGGAGCCAATTTCTCTAAACACAATGCAAGGTAATATTGTCAGTCCAAAGAAAACCTTAAAAAGACAACACATTTTCATTACATAGTCATTTTTTTGGGAAAATGGACCCATTCACATCTATTCACATTCACACCTATAGAATAATTACACATGCATTTCACATATTGTATCTATTGTTCCTCCATATATCAGTCAGATTGTATATATGAATCATATAGCATTACAATACATCTAGTGGCTCTCATAAGGAGTCTAGGTGAGTAGTAAATAATTACATTTGCTTACTACATGCACTCAAGTAAAAATGTGATGGATAAAAATGTGATCGAAAACATTTTCTGTTTTCAGATCATAATACTTTTACTTTTAATCTTAGTCCGTTCTTTTTGGTCTAATTTCATTATATTATATTGGTGAAAATCTTGTCCTACAATGGACTGGCAACATGCCCCGGGTGATTCTCTGAATTTTGTCCTGTGAGCACTGGGATTACTGGATGGATGGTGACAACCTGTTCCAGTCCAACATCTGAATTGTTATTTATCATTATATTTCAGATGAAAAGCAAAGAGTAGAGCCAAACAAACATCAGATCTTAAGCTGATAAATGCTGGATATACTGAGAAGTTCAACTGCAGATCAATAAGTTCATCATGAAGCTTGCATTTTTATACTTCTACTCAAGCTTCTTGGAAATGCACCTTTACTTCTACTCGGGTCATTATTTCATTAAAGCAATACCTGAGAGCAGATCACTGTACCCACCCCTGTATATGATTCTTTTTTTTTTTTATGTTAGCACTTAAATACTATTACATTTACATTTACGGTATTTAGCAGAAGCTCTTATCCAGAGCGACTTACATGTCCTAATTACAGGGACAGTCCCCCCTGGAGCAACTTTTAAGGGTTAAGGGTCTTGCTCAGGGACCCAGTGGTGGTAGTGTTAGAGGTGGGATTCGAACCTGGGACCTCTTGATCCAGAGGTCCGTAGGCAAGTATCCTACCACTAGACCACCGCCACCATTACATACACCATTACATTACACACTTACATAACCATGCTGTAAAGATGGCATTGCAACTGGCATAGACTGTCATGTTGTGGCATTTGATCAATGTTCATTTAAAGTAATGACATCTGACATTGCAGTACTTTTCATGGCCGCTACCTGTAATGGTGTGACAACACCAGTATATATCTATGGACATGATTTCTCCCAACCACTTATGACGTGGAAAAATTAATGGAAAACTCAGTGTTATGTAGCAGGATTCAAGTAAAGCTCTACATATTTTCTTGTATATGTCCATTTATGACATGGCCATTTCAAACATCTCTTGGCTGAAAGATTGTAAACACATTGCTTTATGATATTGGAAAAATAAATTTAAAATAAAAACAATATGAAAAAAAAAAAATTCCAAGTTAAGTAGAACTTTCTGCCTAAAGATCAATGATAGGAGCAATGGAACCATATAGTACTATTTTCATGTACAAAGGAAAGCTCCTCTTTAACCATCCCTTTAAAGTGTTCAGATGTTTTATTCTCAGCTCATTACACACCCTTGTGGGAAGCCAAAAGAGCTGGCAAAAGACATGTGTTCTTTAGTAAAGTAGAAGTACAGAGAATATATACTGCTCTGATATACTGATAAAGTTTTTTACAGAAGTATCTTTTACTTCTACCAGCTGTTTATGTGTAAAGCTTAGTGAACTCATGTCGCATTAGTATAATTCAAAGATTATTAAACCATTTAATTGTCAAATGCAATTAAAATTTTGCCAAAATAATGAACATTTCACTGTTTCACTTTCAGCTAGTTTTGCCTGACATCAAAATCAATGCACAGGTTTTCTCCACCTTTTCTTTTGTTTAATTGCTACATCTTATTATTAACCTATTTGTGCCATGTGTAATTTGGACTGCGATTCACCAAGAACTTCTATTTTCTGTTTTCAAGTTATAATTTGGGGGCAGCGGTGACCTAGTGGTTAGGGTGTTGGCCACGTGATCGGCGGATTGGGGGTTCGAACCCCTTCCCAATGGGTTGCCCTGAGGTACCCTTGAGCAAGGTGCCGTCCCCGTCCCGCTCCTCCCTGCGATGGGCTGGCGACCTGTCCAGGGAGCGTCCCCCGTCCTCGCCCTGTGTGCGCTGGGTTGGACGCCAGCACTCCCCCGCGACCCCATTTGGGATAAGCGGCAGATAATGGTAAAAAAGTTATAATTTGTCTTGATGTTGGGAAGGTGCCCAATATAAAAATAATGCATAATTATTCTAAACTGTGTTAAAACTTAAATACAAGCCTGTTTTGAAAATGTAGGAAGTAAAAAGCATAGAACTTTGTCTCAAAATGTAAAGAGTAAAAGTAAAAAGCTGTAAAGTATAAAATAAAATTTTAAAAAATGTTCAAGAAAAGAACAGATTCCATGAAAACTCATAAGTGCTTGTTGTTTGCAACTTCCATCTCTGGAAATCAGGATAGCAAGGCTCCAGTCAAGACCAAAATGACTTACAGAACTGACCTCAGTCCCCCTTTTTTACCCACACATGAAATGGTAGTAAGAAGGTCACAAAGAAGTGCATTCATAAGTGCACTCAAAAGGTTTTCAAGGCAGTAGACCAATGTAATCAACTGCTGGTCTTACAACAAACACACAACAACATCTGAACTACATGATAAGAGAATAGGGAAACTAATTACTGGTGGAAGAAATTGGATGAATTGAATTGTCACTTGGTTCATCCTCAGCAAAGAGGATGGCAGCTGCCCTGACTAACAGGCATCAGTGAAAAAGCTGAGGGCATATTCTGCCTCCATTTGCAGAAAAGAAAAAAAAAAATCACCAAAGTCACTCTGAGCATTTGTGGGCTGACGCAGCGAGATAACGAGGGCACACTGGATCAGGAAACCAGTGGGTAATAAGTCAAAAACTGTCAGACAACTACTAAACTACAAAAGTTATAAAAAAAGCTGTCTTCAGCAAAGCAGTTATTGTGCATTATGCAACAAAATAATTACAAATAACCTGTTTAAACTATTGTCCCATTCAACAATCCATGCCAAGGTTGGAGACAGTGGTGCAGTGGGTAGTGCTGTTTCCTGCAACAGTCAAAAGAGAGGTGAACTGGAGAGGATGAATTGCCTTCTAGGTATGATTGTGTCTGTGTGAGTGTTTGTCTTGTCGACCTGTTCAGGTTGTTTTCCCACCTTTCACCATATATGGATAGTCTCCAAAACAACACTAGTCATAATAGCTGGAGTGCACTGAGATGTTCAGAACCACACTTTCAACCCAGACATTAATAACATTGAAAAACTCAGACTAATGTTTTAACCAATTCTCATTGCTGTCTGAGACAGGCTCTTAGTGTTTTTTGCGCTACCTAATGAGACATGCAGTTTTATTAGTTCTTTTAAAATGTATCAAGTTTTATCAAGAGAACAAAGAGTTGTAATGCCATTTTTGCTGTGATATTCAGTTTAGCTTTTTATCTACGGGAGGATAATGCATCTTGGTTTTCTTGCCAAGTATGTTCCGATTGCCAGTTTATCAACAAGTGACAGAACATGGGGGTCAATTTCTTTTCCTCTGGGATACACTGTTATGTTCTACTGCTTGTTGTGCTCAACCAACATTTTGTTTCGTTACAAAAGAGACAATATATGTGGCAATTTATTTGCATTTTTTATTTGTCAAAGCACAGCAGGAATAGTTACTCATATCAAATTCAAAGCAAATGGTAGGTACGACACCCATGCATCATGATTCAGGATAGACAGATAGTGTTATAAAAGATGGCTGGTTAATCAGCAAGATTAGCTTTACCTTGAGAGGTGCTATAATTTGGGTGATTACCAATGAGACCTGTTATTTAAATCCATCATGAATCTAAAGTTTTAACGAGCCACTGAAGTAATAATTCTGCAGTCAATTGCCCTTTGTAATTTGCCCTCAGTGGTGGTAGATCAGTTTAAATTAAAATTACCACTATTGTTAAAACTTAATTTGCTACAATTTTCTTATCCATTTAAAACAAGATTAATATAATTGTAGAGGTCTAACAATACGTTGAAGCAAAAATGTTTAACAGTCTAATGGGACTTAGTTGAAAAACAGTGATGGTGATGGCTTCTTGACTAGCCATCCAAATCAACTTTTGGCTATTTAACCTAAAAACTAATTTAGGTTGAATAGGGCTTCAAAATGCAAATTTAAAAATGTAGTTATTCTTACCTAGACACATTGTGTAGACCAGCAGTGTCAAGCTTAGTTGGATGCAAATGTGTGCAGTACTATGGTCTCTGGTGAAGACAGTCCCTGTGAGGGAAATATGCAAATGTATGCATATTTAAGGAGACAGTCCATTGTTTGCTTATCTAATTAGATCTTACATGCTATAAATATCAGTTTTATTTGTGATAAGCAATAATGTAGTATGTTCTCACCATCAGGGGATTAAAATGAAGAAAGAGTACTGAAGAAAATAATTAATTTATATCACTATCCCAAAGTTACTACTACAATGTGCCCTGCCACTGGAGATGCAAAAGCCAGTTTATATCTTCATGTCAGTCTCAAGTCTGGTTAAATTGGGAAGGGGAATGCCAGGAAGACGTTTGCCAGATCATGTGTGCATAATAGATTTCCATACCAGATTGAGATCTGGGTTGACACTATTGTTTGACCATGGTGTAGGTGGGAAGAGAAATGGGGTGCGTTATCCTGCAGGAGGAGAATGTCAGATATGTTTTGGAGGTGAAAAAGTGTCAGAAAGATAGGAGAGAGTTAAACAGGAAATTGAAAGTTTGATGGTGAATGTTGTTACTGCATATGCCCCAAAGTTGGTTGTGATAAATGAGAATGAAGAATTTAGGAGAGAGCTGGATGAAGCAGTGGAGTGTACCCAAAGGGTATGACATCAAGGAGAGGATTGGAGAGGGTAAGATGTTAGAGCTTATGTGAGGACAGTGAACCAGGAAGTTCAGCAGATTAGCAAGGAGGTAAGGGGAGCTATGAAGAAGAAAGAATGGAAAGGCTGTTCTGTGCCTTTGTGGAATTAGAGAAAGCATATGACAAAGCAGAAAAAGAGATTTTTTGGTATTGTGTGAAGAAGGCAGGAGGGCAGAGAACTATGTCAGAGTGGTACAGGATAAGTATAAGAGTAGCGTGACAGTGGTGAGGTCTGTAGTCGGAGTGACATGCATTTAAGTACATCAAGGATCAGCTGTAATCATGTTTTTTTGGGCATGTGCTGAGAAGACATGAGTATAAGGGGAAAAGATGTTGAGGATGAAGCTGCCAGGCAAAAGGAAAAGAGAAAGGCCAAAGAGGAGGTTTATAGATGTCATGAGAGAGGACATGCAGATAGGAAGATGCAGATACAAATGTCCAAAAAAAAACAACATTTGTCCAAAATGATAAATAGATCTCTGAATAAGTTTGCAGTGTCTAAAAAAGCTGCAAAGCACTAAGAATAAAGAAAGAATGAATACCCTGGAGGCCTTGCAATTGAAAAGTGGTAATTAAATTATGTGGCTGATAACTCCCAAAATGATTGTTATTTCAGACTATAGTATAATTTATAACTTCTTGATGTTCCTAGATACTTAAAATTCTAGTCTGGTGCCTAGCTTCTAGTATATGAACCAAAACTATCAAACTGGTAACTGAACAATCAGTTATTCAAGTAATTTAACATTTTTTGAATGGCAGAACATTGGACTTAAATATATGCTTAAATCAGTGCTTTAACATGAAAAAAAATATATTTTTCTTTTTTTTTTTTCCTTGGATGGGTAGCAGGTAGATGTAATATTATTGATGTGGAATCTATAAAGATGCTTGACTGAAGTAAATGATATGCACCTTTTCTTCAGCACAAATATTGGCAAAAATCAAGTTAATTTAACCTTAAAATATGAACGTCAGACACTTCAAGTGCAAGAGGCTCAAAATACTCACACTAGCCTGCCTAATGGAATGCCCACTCATGTCTAATAAGCTTAACCTAATTTACATTACTGAGAGAGGCTCCGTACAGCCAAGAAGTAATGAAAGGCACTTTCACTTTTACATTGAAGAAAGCCTTCCTCTCTTCCTCATTCTACAGGTTTGTTTTTAAAAGCTTTTCGTCAGTATGATAAGAGCTGGCGATTCAGGGCTGACCTTTGGTCAGCACTGTCTGGATTTGTCATGGAGAGAGAGAAAGACAGCGTGAGAGAGAGAGAGAGAGAGAGAGAGAGAGGGAGAAAGAGAGCGAGTGAGTGAGCAAGAAAAAAAAAAAGCCTCTTTCTGAGGCTTTTTTTGACCTTTAAAGCAATCAGGCACCAAGACAGTCTAATGAAGCACACCTCAAGTGTTGCCAGATACATGCCTCACCTTATCCAGCATGACATACAGCACAGGTTCCCAACCTGCTTTTTTTGTCAGCATGAAAAAAAGGGAAGGGATTTTTATCAGCAAATGCTTTCACAGCAAGACTAGTGCTTCTCTCATCTATGACCCAGAAGTACTCCATTCAGCCATAAAACACACAGGATTAAAGCGAGACACTCAGGATGTTTTTTTTTTTTAATCCACAAACTACTGTAAGGTAGCATTCATGAAATCTTCAAAAGTCTTAGTAACAATTCACAATAACCTAAGTAGACATTTATAAACTCTTACTTAAACAAGCGTTCATTGTCATCACCTTTTTGACCTGAAACTGATGAAAGATGTACAGATTTCATGAAACCTTATCAATGCTACCCTTTAGGAGCAAGAAAAACACAATATACCTTTAGAAGCACTTCAATCTTGTGTAGAGCAAAAACTCTTTTACCCACAAAGCACTGGTACTAGCACAGCGTACAGCGTAAACACATCACCTCATCTCCTTCTCCATCATCCAAGCATTTGCTGATCTCATTGACTAGCAGTTCAGCTGAAGATGCACTTATACATGTCAATATTTTTCATTTGGCTTCTGGCAGTGCTAATAAAGCAGCAGCTAAATATGAATTTTATAGACATGAATTACTATTTGCACTTGAATAAAAAAGGTAATTAAAAAGTCAGTTTCATTAATTTCAGGTAGTTGGTCTGACATGCTGCAGGTTCACTGACAAGTTGGCTAATTGCCCAGGGTTAGCTGAACTCATGGCTCTTGATCTGTTATTGCTGACCATTTCTAGAAGAGTGTGAGCCTGGGCAGAAGTGCAGTGGCCATCTATTGGCCTTATGACACTGCACTATATATCGACCTCCTGAAGGCACTGCAACATTCAGCTGTAGGTTGAAGAAAGCTACACCTATGACAGAATATTTGGAATGTGGAAAATGCATTTCAGATATAAATAATAGCAGGGTACCCTCTGGGAGCAGATGCATTGTGCACATGGCATACATAATAGATGACACAAAGCTTTACACAATAGGGCATATGAGAAAGGCTGTTGGCAAAGGAGGTTAACTTGGCAACCTGACAGCGAACACATGCGAAAGCAATTTAGCATCAAGTAGTAGCAGTGTAAATATTCCAAAACAAAGAATAAATACATAATTATTACCAATGAAACTTTGAAACGACTGAGAAACATACAAACTGTCTCTTCCTTCAGCATTAGAGTGGACATTTAGATCATCAAGAATTAGTTGACCATTTTCATGATGAAAATGCACATTAAAAATCCACCTGCATTATTTTGTCCAATAGCTTAAAACTTGGATAAAATGTGAATGTATCTATACCAAACAAAGCAAAAAGCTATCAAAATCTGCATCTGAGTTGGTGGGTGGGACATTTCCCAAACTGAGGGGAGAGCAGCAGCTCATTAATCCAGTAAACTGATTTTACTGTAATATTCTATTTAACATTAACTAAAGGCTGGTTTTCTTATTTCTATCTTGCTAAACAAAAAACGTCATGTTCTTTGGAGGTTTTAGCTAAAAAAGAACCCAATGAAGCATGCAGGGTCAAACCAATCACAAACACTGTTTACATTTATATTTAAAGTAGGTGCTAACAGATACATATTAGTCACTCAGTCATTTTCTGCCACTTGTCCCAAGCGGGGTCACGCTGAAGTCCATCCCAGCTCTCACAGGGCGAAGGACGGGGGACACACCCTGGACAGGTCACCAGCCCATCGCAGGGAGGAGCGGGATGGGGACGGCACCTTGCTCAAGGGTACCTCAGGGCAACCTATTGGGAAAGGGTTCAAACCCCCTATCCACCGATCATGCGGCCACGCCCTAACCACTAGGCCACCGCTTGATACATATCAGCTTTTCGCTAAATATAGTCATCCATTTATACATTTCATAATCATCTGACTAAATACCATCACATAACCAGATGTCATAACTCATACCAAATCTCTGCCAAAAACTCCTTGACAAGAGCACCTGTAGCCTCTTCACGGGACTCTTCACTGAAATTCTTCCATCTCTAACTACATGCATTAAAAGCAAATGCTGTTTAGTATGATTTCTATTTTTCACTTGACTGTGCTGATACTTCAGTGGAGAGGCATCCTGGCTGGGCAAGTGCTGATAGTCAGTTCTCCCTTCATCTCCACCAGAGCTGCATTCAGGCCTCCTGCTGCTGCTGCTTCCAACTCTGCTCAAAATCGGCAGGATTTGAGCCTTTTAGGGCAGTTACAGTGAACAGGTCCATTACCAGCCATCTGGCAACATCCGTTAGCTACACAGGAGATAAATCAACTTGTCAGAACGTGCTATGACCTGGTTTTTGAAAGCCATATTCAAATGGTAAATGGAAACACATTTTAAGGGGAATAGGAGGTTAAGCAAAGGGATGGATTCAAATGAAACAGTTTCTGATGGCTCAGGCACACATAGCATTTGTCAGAAAAAATGCTTCATTTTATTTAGATTTATTCACTCAGTTAATGAGCAATATCCTTGTCTACAATATGCTTTCACTGAAAGCACATATGCACTGTTTGATTTAGAGATGAGCAATCAAATAAAACAGTTCTAATGATGGTCCTGCAAGACTTGGAGAGAAAACCATTAAGTAAACATCCCAACAAATCACTTTAATCACTACAGTCATAATGCTCCACTAGAGACATAATAAACATCAAAACACTCAGATCACTTTCTAAATTGTGTGTTTTCAAAGTCTACTTTGTGTCGCTTACATCTAACTTATTTCATCAAGTTCAACAAAGGTTAACAGGATGAATTTATACAGAAAAGTGATAAGCTTTTCAAATAGTGGCAGATTTCCACTCCCGTAATGAACAGCGTTCCTAATATTGGTCACATGAATGATTGCACTGCCGCCAATGCGTTAACGATGTGTTGTGCTTAGGAGTTGACAGTGTGTGTCAGCATGGTGTTCAGGAGTCCTGTTGAGTTCCCTAATAAGCTGCAATGTAATTGCCAGCCACACACACATGCACTTGTCCAACACAGATTAGGTTAATAGAATTAAAGCGCTGACCACTGCACAATTTAATCTGCCGTACCTGAGGGCAGAACGACCTTGACTTCATGGCAATGCTGAGCTCCCTGTTGGCATGGTAACCGACTTGCCCTTAAGGCTGACCAGTAGTGCATCTGTAATAAGCAAAAAAGTAAACAGCAAAACCTATTCTGACAAACAACAGATATCACACTGAGTGGCAGCTGTGGCATCGCCGGGGATCACATTTGTGATCTCCTTGAGACAGGGATTAGATGCTTAGACCACAAGGGAGGAGGTAACCTTTCATATTTTATTTCATGTTCTTGTAAAGGCTGCATTGTTTGAATTTATAGTAATATTGTGGACTCTCAGACTGGGTATACATTTTTTGTCATTTGTTTAAGAAAAAGTTCACCTAAAAATCACTCCGCCAAAGTGTTTCCCAAAGAAAAGCTTAATGGGGTGTCCAAATTGAAAAATAATGGTGGACATTGGAAAGATTTTATAAGTATAACAAATATAACTTTCTAAAACAAACTCTCTGATTTGGTATAAATAAAGACTAAATTTGCTCAAAGGTTGGATACGAGAAAGATCTGAGGGGAACTAAAAATCGCCAATTTGTGCTGAGATGCTGACACACCCCTCACATTAACCTTGGGCAGTGCTCTCATTAATCCACCAATATTATTGTGACTACTGGCTAGTAGGCCATTATTCATTCCTAGCTTGTATAAATACCCCTCTCTCAGCTGGACGAGTGCAATGAGTCACTTTCACTTTCACTGATTAGGGTCACAGGGCAGTTCTGGAGTCTATCCCAGCTCGCAAAAGGCGAAAGGGAGGGAAACACCCTGGACAGGTGAACAGTTCATTGCAAGGCAGACAATAATAATCCTTTATTTATAATCCCACTAATGGGAAATTCGTTCTCTGCATTTCACCCATGTGCAGCAGTGGGCTGCTATTGAAAGCGCCCGGGAAGCAGTGATGGGGACGGCACCTTGCTCAAGGGAACCTCAGGGCAACCTACTGGGAAGGGGTTCGAGCCCCCGATCCTCTGATCATGTGGCTAACGCCCTAACCACTAGGCCACCGCTGCCCCAAGGAGGCATACACTTGCACACACTCCTAGGAGACAATTTTAGCAACTCCAATCCACCTGACTGGCATGTCTTTGAACAGGGGGAGGAAACTGGAGCACCCGGAGGAAACCCACACAGACACAGGGAGAACATGCAAACTCCACACAGAAAGGACCTGGTCCAGCCACACCAGGAATCAAACTCAGGATCTTCTCGCTGTGACCTTGCCACTGTGCCATCTGTTTCTGCAACTTAAATGACAATATATACCACCCAGTAATTCTTTTGGAGGCTGCTTGCTCCACATTAAATGCAGTCACCTAGATGAGACATCACTTCTTTAGTTTTGCACTGCAGCTGGAAGGCTAATGAAAGTGGCTTACCCCCAAAGGTTTTCCTGTGATCCAGACTTTCATTATTTTGGCTTCATAGCTCTATTCCTGCACGTTTAAAATACCAAACATATCTTGGTGATCGACTGCATTTGGGCAGGGGAAAAATTAATCATGCTTGTTTTTTGGCAACCACTTTATGTTTTCCCTTAAAAAATGCAATTTCTAGAGTAATCATCAAATAAAATAATCATCAGTACAACATATTTATTCAAAGAGTATGAAACTGTTCAACTATTATTCATGTGAAGGAGACAAACAATTTTGTTTTGCCAAACACAATCTGTAAACAAACAGCGAAAGGGACAGTGTCCGTATCAGGCCCAGCTGAGGATTAATGTGGCCTCCCACACGCGAGGACATGGCCACCAGTCCCCCATGTGAAGGACAAGGCTATTCACTGTTTACCCAGCCGAGAAAACACAATTACAGAGTGTGGCAGGGTGCATGCGCAAACATATCTGCATGTGTCTTCAAACATGCATACACATGCTCTCTTCACCTGCCTGTTATGTATACACTTATTTTTTCCAACATTCCACCGCACGGTTATCACATTAAGCCACCCTTACGGCGAATTCACACCAGACGTGACACGTCAGTGTCACATAACCATAGCGTAAGTGAAGCGCAGCCACCGTGTGGCCAACCCACACTGCCTTTGTCATGTAACCATTGCAGTTTGGAGTATTACCCCCCCACTCTTTCTCACTTAAACAAAAATTTCCATTGTTCTATTAACCTCCCTCATCTTAACCCCCCAGAAGCTTCTCCAGAGAATTGATCGAAAATAGTATATATGACTGAAATACACTTTATAAACTTTTCAAAATGTATCTGCACTGAACTGGCCATTAATCTCTACCAGAGGCCTAGTACTCAGACATACCTCTATGTGCTAGTGTGTGTGTGCGTGTGTGTGCGTGTGTGTGCGTGTGTGTGCATGTGTGCATGTGTGCGTGTGCGTGTGTACGTGTTTGTGCTGGTTGTTTGGCATCAGTTTGGAAGCAGACGCTCTTGGAGGAGCTAAATTTCATCTGAGTGCTGATTTGGCACAGCACCTCAAGACTGATTCAGCCTATTACTCAAAGGGTGTTAATTACATGGAGCACAACTTTGTGTGTGCGTGTGTGTGTACACATTTCATAAGCTGCAAACACAATAAACAAGGAGTGAAAAGGGTTTCCTATCCATACACGCTGCTTCACTTCCATAAATGACAACTGATCGCATTCTATAGACCACATGATCTGTGTGAACTGTACATTTCCTGCAAAGACACACTGGCACAGTTTTAGCTGTAAGTAGTGCTGGATGATATTGATGAAGCACAATCTTTCTTCCGACTTGAATAAGAATAAGATTAAAGTGAAATAAAAGTGAATTCAATAAAATGTAATAAACGTTACTACATCTTTATGTTTTACAATTACTGTGTGCTATAAAACCTAAGCAGCTTCTATATTTCTAGAGAAGTAAGAATCGCCTTTTAATTTAATGTTTTAATGTGTTTAAGTTGTGATTTTTGTAACTTTTACTAGCGGAAACTACTTTTACTCAAATATATTTCTGAATAATCTACATACTTAGATTGTAGTAGTTAACATCCATTTATTATCTGAACACCTGATCCAGGGTTGCACAGCCTCTCTCAGTGCTCCCTGAGACAGGACAGGACAGGACACCTGTTCACCACAGGGCAGACAAACAGATAAACACATACACACATGCCTAGGGGTCAGCTTAGCATTTCCAAACTACCTGACATGCACATCTTTGGGAAGATATCAATGCTGACATTCAAATTTTCATTCAGAGAGGACCCGAGCTGGGACTCAAACCAAAAAATGCCTAGTTTTGTCAATTTGCCATTAACAATGTCTTATTAACGGCAAATTTAAAAAATCATGCTTATATAAAGGGAAATTGGTGTGCAAAACGAACACCCGAGAAGGCAGAACTCATTCAAAACAATTGTTTGTTGATGGGCTTTGATATTTAGCACTGTCCAAATTTTATAAATTGACAATATTCAATACCCTAATTTCCTATATAAAAAAATGGGTGTATTTTATTGATTAAAGTAAATATAGCTTCAAAACTCTGAACACTGGTTCTGTGTATTAACTTTTAAATAGTTAAACTTTCTGCCAGCCCCCAAATTCTAGAAGACATTTTGACCTGCTTGTTGATCTGTGAGCTACAGGTGGGCAGAGTCTTACAGATCTACCTAAAATCTATAAACTGAGCTCTGTCCTGAGGACAGAGGAGGACTGAGGAGGAAGTTTCACCAGTTTTAGTGAGCATGAAAACACAGCATGGTTATCAAGTAAAAACACCATGGTATCAGTCAATAAAACTAATACCTAAACACTCAAGACTGGGCAGTCAGCGACTTCCAACAGAGCTCAGTGGATGAGCAAGACTCCTCATGTACTACTGCACTGACTGACTCAGGACGAGACCATGGAAGCCGCAATCAAAAACAGAAATGTCAGTAAATCTGAATGGTTATTCTAGAAGTTAATCTTGATTTTAATTTCTATTTGTACCATTTTAGCTTTAAAACAACAAGTTTGTGAAAATTAACTGATTAAAAATGTGTCAAATTTAGTACACTGAATTATTTAATACCATCAAAATGATTTAATATTATGGCACATCGACTACTGGGGGAAGCGGGGAGGTAAATAGCAGACGCTCTTATCCCGAGCGACTTCCATGTCCTGATTACAGGGACAGTCCCCCTGGAGACACTCAAGGTTAAGGGTCTTGCTCAGGGACCAAGTGGTGGTAGTGCCAGAGATGGGACTCAAACCTGGGACCTCTTGAGCCATAGCTCCATAGGCAAATACCCTACCACTAGACCACTGCCACCCCCAGTACAGTGCTAAAGGGTACCTCAGGGTAACCTACTGTTTTTTTTTATTCAAAACTGCTACCTTTTTATCCAAAGTATAGTCTTGTCTTCCACATGCCTATGCCTTAGTCACCAATCAGCATCTAAGCTCAGGTTTTGAGTGAACTGGATCAATCAAGATCAAGATAAAAGTATCAGAATCATTAATGTGCGTCATCATCTAATTTCAGCTGCTCCCATTTATGGGTTGCCACAGAGGATCATCCTTTTTCATTTCTTCCTGTCTTCTGCATCTTCCTCTTTCAAACCAAACACTTGTATGTCCTCTCTCACCACCGCTATAAATGGTTTCTAAGTGTTTCTCTTTTCCTCTTTCATTGCAGCTCCATCATCAACATCCACTTCCCAATATAATCCTTGTCACTCCTTTGATCATGTCCAAACCAGTGTAATCTTGCTTTTCTAACTTCATCTTCATTTAACCTGAGCTGTCCATCTAATATACTCATTTCAAATCCTTTCTATCCACGTCACACCCAATGAAAATCTCAGTGTCTTTAACTCTGACACCTCCAGCTCTGGCTGCTGTCTTTGTCAGTGCCGCCATCTCCAACCCGTACAACATAGCTGATCTCACTGACATGCGTGTTAGGCGCAAAAAGAAAATAAAAAAAAAAATAGCCAGTGAGATCATTACTTCATGTGTTAAACTGTGGCTACAACATTAAACATGCACATGACATTATTTAAATCTAAAGTCTTCAGGGAAAAAAATAATAAATTAATAAATAAATGCATCACCATCCCTTTACTCTTTTGGTCAACTGTTAGAGACATACGTGTGTGGGAGTTCAGTGCTAAAAGCGTTCTTTTTTGTCAGTACAAAACAAAATATTTTCAGCTGTGTATTCATAACCAAATAGCCAAAGGGACTGAAGTGACTTGGCAATTCTTTTGATGGAGCAATCAGCAATATTCACATGGCTGCCAAATACCCCACAACAAATCATCATGATCAAACAAATGCAACGCACACAGGACGCACAAACACACACACACTTTCATATATGAACAGGAATTACAGAGGGAAAGTTCATGAAATTCTGAAGTTTTTAAGCTTTCATTTAGCAAACGTCATCATGAAAATAGATGTGGGCTTTTGTTTTTCATGCCCGCTGAGTCATATCAATTTTAGTTAGAGTATATTATCATGAAGATGTCACACTGACATATAAACACATTGTTCTCCTGAGGCAGGGAGATAACGCAAGCTGGAAATTATGATTCGAATAGAAAATGATTGTCAGTCAAACAAATATTGAACATCTTATTTCATGCCGCTTTGTAAAGGAATGACATCACTGAAAACACTGCAAGAAATTGGTCTAATCAAAATAGGAATTAGAGTAGTAGCTGACAAAAAGATAGCTATTTGTAATTAAATCATTTTTGTGTGAGCTATAAAATATTCTGTGGCAAGATGAAAAACAGACCAATCAACCATTTATGCTTATTTTAAATGTACTGTAGCAAGGTGGCACCATCCCAGCTGAATCCCTCAATATACAGGCCACATTTAATGCCATCTGATACATTTCAGTTACCAGAAGAGTCTAAGCATGCCTAGCAGTATATTCCAGTTTCTGTAGATACAACAGGAGAAAGGTATCACCAAGCTGAGAAGGAACTGTAAAGTAAACAAGTAAACAAACAAAAACCAAGAAAGCTGTTTAAGAATAGGAGTGTGAAAGCAAAAAGCAAAAAGAGCAGAGAAAGCAGGACAGTGCAGAAAGCAATAGCTGTATGGATTACATTCACAGTGGAAGATAGAGCCATCAGATGACAATCAATACCTCTGGATGGGGAATATGAGAGTGAGAGAGTAAGGGGGTGGTGTAAGGGCAAACTTATGGAAGAGTAACTGTTGGCCCACATCCTGGAGTCCAGCATGAGGTCAATAACAACTCAGGCCATTGCTCACTACTTGGCCTGCAAAAAGTGACAAGCAGCCTGCTCACACATGACAAACAAACAGACAATCATGCATATGCTCTCACTGTCAAATCGCTAAAACAATCAGTTTATTGAAGCTTAGACTATATGTAAAGTCAGTATTTTTACATTTTATAATTAATAGCAGGTCATTTAATTTTATCTATTCATCATGAAAGACTCACACTGTAAAGGGCAGTGGTTTTTTTTGCTTTAAGAGGCACT
Source organism: Hepsetus odoe (assembly GCA_017165825.1). Classification (NCBI taxonomy): domain Eukaryota; kingdom Metazoa; phylum Chordata; class Actinopteri; order Characiformes; family Hepsetidae; genus Hepsetus; species Hepsetus odoe. The sequence continues at coordinate 18,533,633 of CM029375.1, read as the reverse complement.
AGACCTACATTTTCTCTACCTGTATCACTTCTGAAATGTACACTTGGCTAGTGCAGATCTAAAAGCAGGTCTCTGCTAATGTTTGAGTAGAAACCTACACACAGTAGAAGCTGATGTTCCATAGAGGAGATTGTCATACAATTCGTGATAGTAACGCTTTATTTGAAAAATCCACTGTATATCCATTGAAGATGCTCAGCATGTCGTTCAGCTTAATGTCTGGAAAATGCGTTACTGAGCAGTAGGTAGGGAGCAGACTTCAGCATCAGAAGGTTGTGGATTCAAATCCCTCAAGGTTGCCCTTGAACAAGGTATCGTCCCCAACACCACAACCAAGGAGCTGGATTTGAGTGCCCATCCCATTGTCCATTGAGTGTTGTGCTGTAACCCCGAATTGCTCGAGGGGGACTGTCCCTGTAATTAGAACATGGAAGTCGCTCTGAATAAGAGCGTCTGCTAAATGCCGTAAATGTAAATGTTAGGGAGTTGGCCCCTGATGGGAAAATTGTGGGTTCGATTCCTTCACCAGTAGGTTGCCCTTGAGCAAGGTACCGTCCCAGTCACTGCTCCCTGGGCACGTTCAATAGCTGCCCCCTGCTGCACATGTGTGTATGGTTGAAACATTTCATTTGTATTGTACTGTGATAACCTTATACACCGTGCAGCAGTGCGCAGCCATATCTACTGACCTTGGAGCATTTGGAGCACCTTGTTTAGGGTGCCTACTGGTCTGGGACTCACTTCCATGAACTTCCAACAATGGGGCCTAGTCTCTAAAAACTAGGCCACCGCTGACTTCTGTAACACTAACAGCTGGCTGTATGTTTAGCCACATTTTACATGTAGCTACATTTTAAATGTTTAGCTACATTTCACATGTTAAAAAAATCTATCTGACATTGTTTAGAGAAATTTTCAGTCCAGCTTGGGAATATTTATGGATATAAAGTGATAATTATGATTTTGCACATAATGCAACATGAAAAAACTTGTTTCTTCAATATAAAATTATATAAGAAACGACATAAAAGGTATTAGAGAAGTTCATTATTTCATTAAAATATTTTACAGAAACAGACCTAAAACCAGACATAATACCAAAACCAAAATGTCTATTACTTCTTCATATTTTAAATGTAGAATCAAGCCAAAATGTTGACTGAGTAATCCACCCTGTTAAAACCCAGCAACCCAAAACAGAATGCAGAAGAACTTTCTTTTTTGTTTGGCATAACAGCATCTGACATCTATACCAAGCATTCACTTCATAGTCCTGTGAAGGACATTTCACTGGAATTGCCTGCAGACTTTATGGAAGCCTAATTGCATTAGCATCACTATTAGGTGAGTGAGTTAGTCATAAAGAGATGTTTGGGTCATTTACAGGGTTGTCAGCTGGATGCAGGGCTACACAGTGGCCTCTGGTCACCCATGCAATAGCCAGTGGATCAATGGATCAGAGGAGCACAGCATGGCTGTCGAGCATGAAACAGAGCCGTGCCATGTGCACAATCAGGAGCAGCAGGGCATGCAGGTTCAACAGTCTGGCTGACTGCACGTTCCCACAGAATAAGGATAAGACTGATGGGGTAATATTAGGGTTAGATATCCTTTGAATTTCAGTTCTACTTATAAAATCTGGTTCTTTGGTCAGGTTTGACTTGTAGCTTGACATGTATTTAAATAGCTTCCCACATGCATTACACTTTGTTGTGTTTTCTTTTCCAAGCCACATTTTGACCTTTTATCATCATCCTTCCTTCATTGTTGTGATGTTAACAAGACAGGCTAACTTGTATCTGAACAAATAACTCACAATGTTGTGTTTACTTTGTAATGACAAATCTATACTTATCTAACTATAATTTTTTCCCCCTTCTGAGTACAGGCATTTGGCAGGTGATGGAAGGATGGCACAGTACGTAATGCGGTCACCTCACAGCGAGAAGGTCTTGTGTGCTTCCTGACTGGAGTTGCATGTTCTCCCCTTGCGGGGTTTTCATGCAGGGGCTCAGATTTGACCAAGCAGTTCCTCTCAGTTCATGCATGTCAGAGGGCAACTTCAGTCCACCTAGGGGTGTGTGTGTTTGTGTGTGTGTGTCTGCCCTGTGATGGACTGGCAACCTATCCTAGGTGTTTCTACACATTTCCCCCAATGAAAGCTGGGATTGTCCCCAACACCACCCTTAATCCTGCTCAGGACAAGCTGTTAAGAAAATGAATGAGTGACAGAGGTATTCTGCATTTTGAACTTGGACTAAATTATACTTCAGATGTCAAATGTTAAGATCCAGCAAACATGCAGTTCTAGCAGAAATCATGTTTCCTTTTTTTTTTTCTGAGAAGGTGTATAATTGTAATTTCAACATTTAATCGGAATATGGTACTATGTCTATATAATACTGCACTAATAGAAATATACTGAAACAAAAACCAGAAAAAGAGAAAAACAAGAGATGAAAGCATACACAGTGTCCTCACAGAGGCGACTGCTGCCAGGCTGGCTTAGGTACATAGCAGGCTTGTGGGAAGGATAGGGTACTGCTAGCTCTCCATGTCCACCCCCAGGGCTCCATATGAGGACAAACAGGGACACTGGGGGTTAGCAGGACAAGACTTTGAGAAGAGGGGCAGAACATGTCTGTCAGAGCAGCTCTGACTGACTGACGCATGGGCCCTGAAGATATATGCCACTCTGCATGAAACACCATGCTCCAGACATACCCACTGCAGCAAGAGCACTGCATCTGATATCATTACATTCACCTACAGTAGGCTTGCATATTGTATTGCCTGCATTTCGTTGCATGTTTTTTTTTTGTTTGTTTTTTTTTCCCCCATGTTTACAGTTGGTTAGAATGGTTTAATGAACATGACAGTTTTTGGATTTGACTTGAATGCTAAAAAACGCACTGAACATTATGTACATAAATGTCAGCATTTTTCTTTCTACCCCACGTTCACTTCACATTTTTCAATACATTTCTCTTACCCGTCTCTATGCCCTTTATACTCATACTTGCATCTAATATCATGCATTACTTAGTCTTTGGCTCATTTAAAGGACAAGGCCCCAGGAATTCCAGAGCCAGAGGTGATCAATGGACTATTGCATCTTCAATTTAAGATGAAATGGAACCAAGACATCCATGACTCAGCCATAAGGTATGCTGTGTTGAATTGTCTGTGCTTATTGGTGGTATACTGACATCAGGGGCAAAACCGTTACCTTAGGATTCATTTTACGAGGTCTCATTTCCTAAAATCTGAAATAGTATGAGGTCAGAAATTCACATCCCTAATGTGTGTGTGTGTGTGTGTGAGTGATCTGCAGTTGCTTGTGTGGTACCAGAAGTTTTAAACAAACAGAGATAAAGAGTTAACAAACACTGTTGTGAGACGAGCAGGTCCCATATGAGTTTAATTCACAACGCAGCCAGGATCAATCACTGCACACTTTCTGAAAGCTCTCCCAGCATCAATAATGCCATGAACTCCTTCACCATTGCCTTGCATCATCCAGGGGAATACCTCAGCCCAAGGCACCCAAGGACCTCCTCTAAAACAGAAAGAAAAAGCCTCAGCACCATGTTATTTGCTGCACTACTTGCTGGGGTTTAGAGCTTGGTGACTGAGAGTGTGCAACATTTTCTCCTTCTTCTCCTCCTCCTGTTGCGTCACACTGGCCCCAGGCTGTTTCCACCAACTGCTCATCCAATTGAATCCCCAATATGTAGCCGCTCCCAATTAGCTCCTTCATGAGCCCAGGCCTCCGCTGCACTGCCTGCTCCATTAGACATATCCTGAGACGCATCCAAAACAGCACATCCACACTGTTCAAAGCCCATAAATCAGCAGGGGCGGTGGAAAAGAGGACATTAAGGTTAGGGGTGGCTGGTTGCAGTAATGAATAAGAGAGTAAACTGCCATATTGTTGTTCTATTAAATTAGCCTGTATTTGGCTTTATACCTACAGGCCAGTTTACAAGGTCACCATGAGTCAGCATCATATCAGCTCACATTAACAGCCACTGAGCACAGGCATGGATAGTCACTCATACTGAGCATAGCTGATCTGGACATACTCGGAACTAAACGCAGGATTAAAGAACTTTCACACACAAGAGTTAACATGACTGATAAATTCATGTCTCTCCCTCCATCTCTCTAATCTCTGACCAGTTTGATTCAGATACGAGATGCAATTGGAGTATTGATCAATGTGACTTCCTCACCCCAGTATTAAAGCAGGCCAGCCTGGGAGATTAATGTGCACTTTGCAGTGATGGAAAAGGGGACATGGCCACCCAAACCAGAGACAGAAGAAAGAAAGACCTCTTGGTGACCAAATAAACTAAAAGAGAAAGTGGGAAATCATTTAAGGCTATGTTTAAGCACAAGGAAAGATGACAAGTCTAAAGTAGACAGCCTCAAGAATGATCAGCACTCTTGCTATATAAGAGCTTTCGGAATGCCATTTAAATCTAATAAGAGTGCAGCCTGCATTGATTTCTACCCAGGGAGCAGTGATGGGCATGGTACCTTCCTCAGGTGTATATCTCACGTTAACCTACTGGTCTGGGATTGAAACCCACAACCTTCCAATCCTGGGGCCTAGTCCCTAACCACTAGGCCACAGCTGCCCCATATGGCCAGCCACATCCAGTACCCAGGGAGCAGTGAAGGGCCAATACCTTGCTCAAGTGTATCTCAGGGTAACCTTATGGTCTGGGATTCAAACCCAGTTTTTCAATTATGAGGTCTAGTCCCTAAACACTAGCTCGCTGCAGCTCCATTATAAAATGGCTTACCATTATTTATTCCATATTTCAGACAATTCAGACTTGTCTTTTTATTCAAATGAATATTTATAAGGCTATATGGAATGTTTTTTTTTCTTCATTAATAAGGATTTTGTAAAATGTTTACACTGGCAGGTTAGATTGTGCTCAAATTTTCAATTTAAAATATAGATGTAAGACCTTTCAAAGCCTTTTGCTCATCTTTTCACCCAGATCCTGTAGTTCTGAAGAGCACTGTGCTTGTAAACCCTATGATCATCATTCTGGAAAAAAAAAAAAGGGAGGGGGGGGGGGGGGGTGCTCTAATCCAGGCTTCAACCAAGTCAAAAATGACTACAGCCTTTTTTTCAGTCTACTTAAGATCATCAAATGTTGCGTCACAGACCACCAACAGAGCATAAAACAACCATGCTGATAATCACCCATCTGTAAAACTATGGATGGGACCTCCATGAGGCAGCTGCAAGCAAATTATGAATCCTTTTACTGTTATCACAATCAGAACCATACACACACAAACACACTTATTGTAGCATCTCCGTGTAGGCAGATCTCTCAGTGCTCCTTATAGCAACCCACACCTCCCCGGAGACTGGGAGAAAATAAAACAGAGCATATATTTCAAACCGCCTTTGTGGAGTTAAAACGTCTGAATTTCATGGCATGTCATGCTATCTGCTGCAGCACAGCTCACTCTCAAAGAGGCACCTCTGCTCCTCGTTGCTCCTCCCTCCCTCTCTCTCTCCTAAAGTGCTATTTTCTTTTGCTCATCTCCATCAGAAGACATTGCCGAAGGGACTCAGGGCAACAGCTAGTGCTGCAGTCGTTTAGAATAGCAGCCACTTTTAGCAGCTCGGATTATCGGAATGTGCTCTTTCCCGATAAGTGGATTAATATAATATTTCTCCATTTTGACTGTGCAGGGTTGAGACACATCATGGAAACCGCGACTTATGAAGTTAGGCGCGTGGCGTCTGGATTAGGGATGAGTGAGAGTGCTACTGTATTTCAGTCCAGGGTGGGAGAGCAGGCTGCGCACTCTACAGTTCTTTAATTGGCCCTGAGAGAGCAAGAAAGCCCCCTTGCCGCAGTACACAATCACAGAGCTCACCATCCATATACCAACACTGTACTTGTGATCAGAACTGCTGAGTGTAAGGGGACATCAATTAGTGACCTAGCACTCACTTACACACTAGACAAGAATTAAGACCTATTCAGTTTCTGCATGTACAGCCATATGTAAACTGACAACTGTATGTACACAATAGCCAATGGAAATATAGTTTGTATAACCCAAGGGATTTTTTGTTTTCAGTGTTAACAGATAAGAAAGAATAAATTAAAAAGTAATGAGATTATTCTGTTATTCTTTTTCCCTTAAAATTTGGCACAAAAATGATTAGTTAGATAGAAAGACAAATAGATCTTGTGTAGGTCCTACCCTTACCATCAAAACAATATTGACCCATCGAGGCATGGAATATACAAGACACCTGAAGGTGTGCTGTGGCATCTGGTCAGCTTATCCCACAGATGCTCCATCAGAATTAGATCTGGAAACCAGATTTAAAACCAACATTATATAAATAGTCAACACTGTTGAAATCAGTCTTTAGCCACAGGCCATCTATAATTTCTTAAAGATTCAAATGACATTTGCAATTTGTGAGTTGGCTTCCTGGATTTAAGTGCCAGAGAAGTTGATAAAAGCAGTACCACATACAGGGAAATTCCATCAGAATTATTTAGCTGCTACTGTTTCCAGGAAATAGGAAACTGAATCCTGGCCCTCTGGAAAATAACCATGCATACAGAAAATCAGACAAGCAGTATAAGGCGGTAGCTGGTTGTGTTTATTCGTTCAGACGTCTCTTTCCCCTGCCACTTCCACTTGCTCCTCCTGCGGGATCCCAAGGCGCTCCTAGGTCAGCCGTGTCCTGGGTGTGTCTTGTGGTCTCCTTCCAGTTGGACCACCACCACCCTCAGTCACAAAATAAACCAGTCTCTCTTTTTCTAATGTCTTACACAACCACACTGAATCAAGTGGCATTAAGAATTAATTTCAAACTTAAAAATTTTGAAGAACCCCAAACCCCAAAATTTGTAAGGATTAACACAAATCTATGTGCAATTTCAGACCTTGTGATGCTTTCAAAAGGTATAATTGAGGTGTCAGTATTGTACAGCGTTTGCAGAAAAACTTAATAATAGGTTTAGTCCATGATTTTGAGTGCATGGGAAAATTTTTATCACTTCATGTCAATTTGTAATAAGCATGTCCCTCTAAAGAACATCAGTATTTCTGAGGTAGTAGAGTTCACAGCGGAACTTCCTTTTCCAAAATCAAATTAGGAACACCTCTTGATTCAAGACTAAAACCACCAAATCCCTAGACTGGCTTTAGAGCCTGTTTTTGATCCGGGTATCCAAGATAGAATATCATTTTAAATCCATTTTGCAAAATCTATAGGATCTTGCTAAATCTTAGAAGTAGATCATTGCAATGTCCCAATTCCACTTCAGGTCTCCCTGAACATATTAGTACATTTTGAGATTGACAGCAAAGAGGATTCTGAGCCACTATGAAAAACATTTTGCATCAGAGCACTGCTTGTTTAGTTTTTCGATATATGTCTGTAAGAGGGTCTCAGAGCTCTGGAGCTTTGTGGAGAGCTTTAACTTTGAAGGCTCTCACTCACTTTCATAACCACTCATTCTTAGCAGGTTTGCTGGGGATGTTGGAGTCTATTACTAGCCAGGTCGCCAATAAATTGCAGGGCAGGCACCCTGACGAACACACTCTCAAACACACACCTGGGAGCAATTTTTAGCATCTCCAAACTATATGGTGTTTTTCAATCAGAACCTTACTAACCTGAATAATTAATATATAATAGAACCCAGTGTGTATTCTGGATTTGCGAAGAACCCGTTCGGGCCGCTTTCCCCTATTTTACACCCCGGTCGTGGAATAACCTTCAGAACACGCTACAGTTTCATTATTTTTTCTCCCTGGGAAAGTTCAAAGCTATGATAAAACTACCGTATTACTGAAGTTCAGCTGCTATTCCTGAACACTATTGTGCATTAGAATCTGTAAACCTGATTTGTTCTTTGTAATATTATGCCTTTTTTACTGAAGATATTAATATAATTTGATTTGGTTTCTTGGTATTTCCTGCAAAAATGTAAGCAAATAATGAAGAAAATTGAGTTTGAACTGTAGGATGTGCATCAAAACTTTCCAGAACCAATTTTGCAGAGCAGCAGGGTACATGATCCTGCAGAAAAGGGCCACAGCCATTAGGGAGTGCCTTGGCATGCAGGGGTATAGTTAGTTTGCAACAAGTGCTACATGTGAAAATAATAATGACAGGAATTACATGCAATACATGCCCAGAGCACCATACTGCTTTCGTTGGATTGCTTTCTTCCAACAGCAGTGCAAACTGGTGCCATTTCTTCCTCAGGTGTGGTGTTATCCACAGTGCTGTCAAAATAAATACATAAATCAAAATAGACATTGACCATGTTTTCTAACATCTTTCTTCTATAACCATCACTTTTTCAGCAATTTGTTCTAAAATAGCTCTTCTGTGGAAGTGGACCAGATAAGGTGGCTCAGATCAATGACCCATGGATGCCCACGGGACTGTTGCTGGTTCATCTGTTGTCTTTCTTTGGCTCACTTTTAGTAGGTAATAAGAACTTTTGTATGACCTGGCTCCTGTCAAAGCTGCTCAGACCTTTAAACCCATTTTTCATTCTTTCAACACATCTTGCAGAACTGACTGTTCATTTACTGCCTAATGTATCCCGCCCATGGAAGGTGCCACTTTAACAAGATATTCAATGCTATTCATGAAGCCATACAGGCAAATATGGTTCATCATTCTTGGAGCATAGAGTAACAGTTTTCAGGAAGCATGAGTTCATTACATTTCAATTGCAAATTTTTGTCTGATCTTGTGGAAATTGGAAGTATTTTATGAATGCTTCCCAACCACTAGAATAGAGTTTGCCCCTAAAAATATTTGCATCATGCTCAGAATGGCATTCGTCAAATACCAGAGCAGTAACTTTCTTCTGGCATAGTGTTTTTCTTCTGACCATCACTGTAGCTGGAGAGCTAGAGGAAAAGTCTTGACAACTAAGCATAAGCAGATGCACACAGCATCAACTGAAAATACTGCTGAATAAAGCACTCTGCTGTGTTACATAACAGCAACAACACATTTCTGCAGAGACATCCCAAATTTAAGGACACAGCAGCTACTTAGAATAGTGTTTATGTGCATTGAGGAGTACAGAGCAGGGCACAGGCACACAACTCTCAAAAAAAAAAAAAAATCTCTCACCTATGGGGGGGGTTGGGTGTGTGGCCTTTGCAAAGCCTTTTAGGGTCAGCAGGACAGTACCACTCAGTATAGAAAGCCATTCTCCAGCAGGATAAAATGATTTGACAGAGAGAATGGTTCTGCTGCTTTAACATACAGGAGACAAGAAGTGCCTTACACAACAATTACAGCAACATTGAACACTTAACATAGTGAAGAGCCACTGACAGCCATTAACAGCGGAATCAAACCGTGGCTGCATTAAGCCACCTGTCTGATAAACAGCTTGAATTCAATGATTAGATGAGAATCAGTTTAACTCTAATTGAATTCAGTATTTTAAACAAAGTGTCTCTAACATTAGGGGGTACACCTACAGAAGGTATGAGATCAGAATCGTACCTCAAAACTTTAAACTGGCAACAGATCAATATCTAATTGATTTTGGCCAATAAATGATTAAACCTGAGTTGATTGAGTTAATTTCAGGTTCTTTAGCTTTTTGTTCACGGTCCATTACAGGGGATTATAAATATATAATCATACATATATTTTCACCTAGGGTCAATGTATTATCTAACTATTTACTGACATAAGCTTATACATTGTGCCTTAGTAAAGAAAAAAAATAATAATTAAATAGTCCGTTAAATTAAATCAATTAATTGTTATTTGTCTCATTTCTGACAAACTACTCTGTATCAAAGTTTAACTAGGATATTAGAACATTTTACCATTTTTACCAAAAGCAACTTTTAATTGTGAGACAAAATTGCATCCTATTTGTTCCCTGACAAAGCTAGTAGTTTATGATTATTAACTACATGAGAAGACATGAAAACAACACTGTGGAATATATATCTGAAAACACAGAGGCGCCATATCAAACAGTATTAATATTGTACCTTTAAGGAAAGTAAGTTGTGAGTAAGGAGAGAAACTATTATTGGAACTACAAAAACAATGATTGTGAGAAAACCGTACTTATACAGGAACAATTCTGCTGGGGAAAGGTTAGTGTGGGGGTTGCCACGGAAGCCAAGGAGAGTAAGGGGTGCGTGTGTGTTTGCATGCATGTACACATGAGGATGTAGGAGAAGCTGTCTATCTGATGACCTCCTGAACTCTATGATGAGGAGCATCACAGACATCCAGATGTAATGGAACTTCAGATTAAATGAACTACATTTTTTGAGAAAACATCTTTCCATTACGCTGCCAACTGATTTGTTTTTAACTGGAACATTCAGGAGGTAAATAACATGATCTATTTTGTTATAGAAAAGCTCTGAAATCTTTTAGTAATGCACTGCATGCTATGAGATTTTGGTGCAGATGTAGCAGCACTCAGATACAACTCAAGAGCTCCTGCTAGGCTCATGTATGTTTCATCTTAAAATTTATTGATTTGTTTCTTTTCTCTGCAACCTATAAACAATGCAGGTTTTGGAGAATTTCATAAATATTAGAAACTCAATATCCCATTACTTAGAGCTTGATTAAAGTATCTTTGGCAGCAATCACAGCTTCAGGTTTTCTTTAGACTGACCATACAAGCTTTGACATTTTTTTCGTTTCTCTCAATTTTCTTGGCAGAATCAAATAAGCTCAAATAGGTTCTGGAGCATCAGTGCACAGCCATTTTCAAGTCTCTACAGAGATTTCTCCAGAAATGCTCTTACTTGCCTGAACCACTCCAGGACTTTCTCAACATTGTTCCAACATTTTCTTCTGTGTTACCATTCAGCTTATTGTCTTGGTGAAACATTAACCTTTGCACAAACCTAAAATCCTGAGCATTCTGCAAAAGTATTTCACTCAGGATTGTTCTGTTTTCTTCTGCATCCATCATTAGCTCTATCCTGACAAGTTTCCCAGTCTCTGTCACATTGACAAAACATGCCCACAGCATGATGATGCCGCCACCCTGTTTGATTGTAGGGCTGACACCTTTAGGAATAGTAGCCAAATAGTTCAGTCTTGCTTTCATCAGACCACAGGCTTTTGCATTGATTGGCAAACTGCCAGCAGTCTGTTATGTCCCTTTTACTGAGGAATTACTCGTCATGTTACTCTGCCATTAAGGCCTGATTACTTTATGGATGGTTGCCCTTTTGTAAGGTTCCCACATCTCCACAAAGAAACTCTAGATATCATTTATAGTGACCATTTGGCCCTTTTTTTTTACCTGTCTGACCCACACCCTTTGTGCTCTATAACAGTTTGTCTGGGCAGCCAGTTCTAGGAAGACTGTAAGGGGTGGGCAAGATAACATTTATTTTTATTATAATTAATTATGTGCATATTGTTATAGCATTAGTTAAAAAAATAAATAAATAAAGATACAGCATAGCTAGTCCTGTTTCATTGGATTTAGTGCAGTGGAGGGCATGAAATTTCATATTCATATTTTGCAGCACTACTGATGCCTTTCATGTAAAATCTGCTTTTCAAAAAACAAAAGAACTAAAATAAAGCCATGTAGTATTTATGTAAAATTGTCAGCGTTTGTGATAGAGATACACCCCCCGCCAACACCCCCAATTCCCACCTCCAACTGTTCCAGATCAATTTGATTCAGGAAGATTAATGATTGTCAATATCTGAAACACTGACTTCAGTTTTTTACATGTTTTATTTCGGTTACTAAATAGTAAGTCAGAGCTTTGTCACACTGAAGTTTTGTTCTGTTTAATCTGTCATGTAATGTGGCATGTCTTGCAGCCCAAACGGACACTCACAGTCGAAGCAAACAATTGCAAATTAAACCATCCCTCTCAGTTCAAACCATCTCATGGTGCTAAAACCATCTCTCTTAGCGTAAACCAACCTTTACAGTTTCAACTAAAACCTGGAGAAGAAACAAGTGCTGCCAGTTCAAACCACACACATATTTGCATAAATTGCAGCACAAAACATATTTTAATAGCCTGCGGTTTTATCTGCATCTTTTTTTCTCCCTGTACAGTTAAGTAACTTACAGATAATTACTTTTTACAGATAATTTAAGGCTACAAGCTATAATTGCTTTCACCCAGGAAAAAAAGGCCTTTTAAAAATGAACAAATGCTACTGTTGTCAGATTACAGATCATCCTGTGTAATTTCACTGACAGTTTCAAAATATCGCCGTTGTGTCACTGAGTTAGCCACTTCAACAAAATTTTATGAGACACACATTACATGTAAATGGGAAATGTGCCTTTCATAAAAGAACATATTGATAAAGAAAAAGATCTTTTAACTCCATCAGCTAATCATTGCCTTACTATTCTTAAGTCTCATCTATACTCTCGGAACAGTAATTGAAAGCGCTCTGCAAAACAATTTTGGATTATATAGAATGATTTGGGTTCTGTAGGAAACAAGCCAATAATACTTCTATCCTGCATGCAACATAGGGATCATTCATTTTATTCCAAGAGGGCAAGAATCCAGCAGTTTGGCCTTTTCCTACGTGGTTACATCTACTAAATCTGGTCATCTGGGTTTACTCAGGTGTGTTTGAAAGGACAAATCAAGATGATTGAATCCTGAATCTTGGACATCCAAGAGCAGAATTATACCAGACTGTGTCCATGTGGGTGATCATTAATAGTGTGTTTTGAGTTAAAATGATTGTCTAGTACTTTCCAAGAGAAATTTTCTTAGAATATTTTAATGAGGAGGCGAGTTTTGCTGTAGAGATATTCATCTGCTGCTTGATCCAGCATTTCTGTTCTGCAACTTCTGCATTTTCAGATTGTGTATGTTTACATGCTTTGTTCAACTCACCCAGGAACACACCCACACCTGCACAAACACAGCTGACCCAACACTTCCATTTTCAGTGAAAGATGAATACTGAATGTTAATATGCTGTGTTAAAGGTTCTTATTCAGCACAGACACAATTGCTGGCGATTGGATAAATTAAACATATCAGGCTCTGGTTGGGTGTTGTGAAGTTTATTAATTTGCAAACAACACTTTCTACATATGTCAATACAATACTTCACAAAAACAGGAACTGAAATATTCTCCATCACAGGAACAGTTCAGTAAATCCCAGATGAATTGGATGGTTTAAGTGACTTTAAAACTGTTGCTTTCCCTATCTGCCAAGACTAATTGCTATCTAGGGAGAATTTTCTGAGGAGGAGTGCATTGAGTCTACATTTCTGTACGAGTTGGAATGCACTGGAGGGTAGTTACACATGGACGCTTGACTCAGTGGCGTCCTTCTGCTGAAAGAGTCTAATTCAAACAGCCTTGCAGCTTAAAGCTACAGTCAGGGATTTCAGAGCAACAGCACAGCCGCCCCAACTTTACTGTTCCATTTACTTCTTCTATATCCCGAAAGGACGGAATTGTTCTGTATATAAGAGAAGAAAGAGCCACCAAAATTCAGCTCTGCAGCTTTGTCGATCTCCGACACCCAAATCGACTCAAGGCTTGAGAATTACTAGGCATTACTATGCTGATTGCATTGTCTTCCAGGATGGTGACACTCCAACTAAATGACCCCAACAACTAACAAGAAACCCTTCTATTGTTCAGGGACAACAGAGTAAAATGGCTTTTTTAACTCAGTGAATAACAGATTATTTGAATAATGAGGCAAATAAAATTATACATTATCCTGGTGATTACATGCTAAACAAAATGTCTCAACTAGATGTGGCTGGAGAATCAAAATCAATGGCCCAAAGCAGGCTTAAATCCAGGAAAGAAAATATTAAACATAGGTCTCAATACTTATAATGCAAATCTAAAATCATTCTATTCTAACTGACCCATGAGCCCAAAATCTTCTGAGTGCTGGGATAATTTCTTTATCTTTTGCTAGGAAATCTATTTGGTGCAACAATTTTTTTATGCAGGCCAAATATTTGTCTATGGCATATTAAGTAGACTGAATATAAAAATTAGGAACAAATGTTTGTGACAGGCTACAGTGTGCCTAAAAATACAAAGTGGCAAGAAAAAGTAGCTCCATCCACTCAGCATTCAGCGTCACCAGAAAAGTGAAAGTGACTATTTTTCCATTGTGAAACTCAGCACACAGTGAGACACTGGGATTCAACCTCTGCTTTTCACCCATACACACCGTGCAGCAGGGGGCAAATATTTAAAGTGATGGAACAGTGATAGAGATGGTACCTTGCTCAAGGGTACCTCAGGGCAACCTACTGCTATTGGATTCGAACCCACAAGCTTCCAATCCTGATTCTGTTTACCCATTAACAACGTTTCCCTCGATGTAGCCTGTACCTTAGCACAAATTTTAAACTGTTCAATTCATATTGATGTTGTTTAGATATTCCCAGTACAAATTTAGATGTTTTTGCACACTTTCACATGCCGATTCATAAAAGAAAAGTGAATACTATTTAAAAAGCAAAGAATTATGAATTCCTAGAAGAAAAACTGGTACAAAGTATCTACATTATGCCTAACCCATTAGTTTGCACCTTTTCTGACATGGAATTGTTCATCTTGTTTAGCAGAGAGTGACTCATGGAGCCAATCTGGGCTGCTCACTGAGGCGTACTCTGCCTGACACGCTTCCACCATGCCACCAGCTCACTCTGGCTTGGCTTCTTTTATGCAAATACACCTGTACCCTGTGCTAGGGGAGACATTTTTATTGTAGTAATTTAGCTGAGCTTCCAAAACAGGCACATAGGAAAGAGACTGTGGATAAGCACTAGAAGGAACTATGTTTGGCATTTTGGACATATGTGGCTAGTAGATCTTACCTTTACAGCAAATGAATTCTTCTCTTATCATTAAACAACTCTTAACTCTTAGGTAACCTAATGCATGGTGGGGACTTTATAACATGAAATGTGTGACATTATGACAGTGTTTAGCACTTAAACTACAGTTAATTATGGGCTTAGTGTTCAAGCAGATAAGAGCATCTTGATGAATTCTTTATGCTTAGTGCAGAAGAAAAAGGCTATCAAGAACCAGAGAATAAAATTAAAATAGTCTGTAAAGAATATGACTTTACAGACTATTTTCCAGGAATCAGAGGAAGGGTACATTGGGTTGGGGGAGGGGGGTAATGCATAATGACTTCATTACTGAAAGCATAAATTTGCCCAAGGCCAGCCTTAATCTGTCCTGCAAACCAACCAGGAAAGTATTTTGTATCAAACCCCTTTCATTAACAAAAACTTTATGAACTGTTTAATTAATCTTACTGTTCTACTACTAAGCCAAAAGCAAAAAGCCATTAGGGCTGTATGACAATCAATTATGATAAATGATACCAGGGTTCAATTAACTAATCATTTTCAACAGCTAAATTAACTTTGTAATGTTAGTTTCATTTGTTTAATTAGGATGGTTATCAACTTTTAGGACTTCTAAGATCTAATCATGTTTTGGATCATATTTATGCAACAATATAGATCATAATCACTGCACATTTGAAACGTGCACCCAAGCTAGAATTTGCTTTTGATAGAATTGATTTAGAATGTTTAGAATGACATTTTACCATCAAGACTTTAGTTTTGGCAAGTGACAATCCATGTTCCCTTCCTCATCCACAGCCAGAACTCATCCAGCAGATCTGAGGCTCTGAGTATTACTATCCTATGCTATGAATGTACATGTAAAAAATACCTAATTTAAGCATTCATACCAATTATCATACCCTGTGCAATTAGCATTTTTTCATAATTTAAAGCTCAAAACAGTACTGTGATTTGATTTTTTTTTTTTTACATGAGGATGTCAAACATTTCATTTAAGTTATTCTGACCATCCATGAATGTGATAAAGTATTAAATACAATCAAACTCAAATAGTTTAAAACTGCACCAGAAAAAGCTCTTGTAGACAAAATCACAACGTGCTCAACTGTGCTGAGTAGTCTGGGGTTAGAGAGGTCTCAATGGCCGGCATGCACTTTTGTTTTAATGTGTAACATTTAGCATGGCAGACAGAAGAGGACGGAAGGAAGCAGTGCACACTGCAAGGATCCCTGAAGAGTGCTCCACTCTGTCAGAGGCTTAAAGAGGACAACTCCACTCTGCACTCATCCTCTTACAGACGCCAAGGCCATTTGATCTGCTTACATAACTGCAGTGCGCGCACACACACACACTCACACACACACACACACACACACACACACACACACACACATCTGAGCCTTGAATACTCTTGGGAGGGTTTCATCTGAATTTATGTTTCTCATTGGCTCTCCCAAGCAGCAGTGTGTTTCTGTGTGCACACACTTTCTCTCACCCACCAGAAACCTTCCAAAACAAAGTAAGGGTTTTTAGCAGTGGCAGATCTCAGAAAAGCAGGCCAGCAACTAATTAATCATTAAATCTGAAATTAGCATACAGCATCCTGCCTGCATTCACTGAGGCCCACAAGGAGAGGAAAGGGAGGGAGAGAGAAAGGAAAGAGAGGGAATGAGGAAAAGAGGAGAGGAAAAATGGGAAGGAGGACAAGAGGGATGAGAAGACAGGAGAGGGAAAAGGATAGAGGGCAGAGAATAGAATGGTATAGCAGGAAAGCAAGAGAAACTAAGCTATGCAGGCCCAACCTCAATCTGTCCACAGTATCACTGTATAGTATTCACTGTATCAAGACTGACCTTTAGACTGAACGAAGGCTGAAATATCCATGAACATTTGAACAATAGTGCAATAAAATGTTTACTGGACAGGGATTATGCTTATTATTATTATGGGTATGCTTATTACTGGAGTACACATTATTCTACATGAAGAATGGAGGACCTAGGCTTAAATCTCTGACCAGTTGACCAATCCAATCTAGGCAGAATATTAGAAGAAGGTGGGGTCACAATAGATCGGGGGTTCGAACCCCTTCCCAATAGGTTGCCCTGGGGTATCCTTGAGCAAGGTGCCGTCCCCGTCACTGCTCCTCCCTGCGATGGGCTGGCGACCTGTCCAGGGTGCGTCCCCGTCCTCGCCCTGTGTGCGCTGGGTTAGACACCAACACTCCCCCGCGACCCCGTTTGGGACAAGCGGCAGAGAATGGATGGATGGATGGATGGGGTCACAATAACAAAAATGAGCAAAATTTTATGCCAACTCTTTAAAAATGTAGAAATTAAGATTTTATTATAGTTTGTACAGTCTTCTCCAGTAAGAAGTTCTCCAATAAAGCTTGATAGCAGGAACAAATGTTACTTGTATGAAATGTCTGATGAGTTGTCAGGTATCAGGTAACACTAAAGCACTGAAATGTATTAAATTTTTTTGAACATCAATTGGAAGGTCATTGAATACTAAAACAAAGTTTGCTTTCTACACTGAAAACTGAATTTTCACATTTACACTGAATAGAAAGAAAAGCAGGGACCACTTATTTTTGATATTCAATATACCTCAGTAGCAAATCAACTACAAAAACAAACTACATGCAGTCTTTTCTTTTTGCTTCCTAAAATCTCAGGGGCGACATTGTTAAACAATACTTGGATGAAAAAAAGCTACAGAGCCCCTGCATAGACCTATAACATTCCTTCAACTAGCTCCATATTTCAGACTAAAGAAAAAGCCAGCAGTCACTTAAACTCTCGCCCGGTGACCGCAAAACTGCAGAAATAAAAGTTGGAGAGAGACTTTAAAAAATGAGCTGCATAAAAATAATCTGGAGAATTCTGAAGATAGCCAGACAATGGGCCTTAAACATACAACTAAAAATATCGCAGGACTAGTTTCTGAAAAAGGAACAAATATATAATAGTGCATAATTTAGAAAAAATTATAGTGCATAAATATATGTAGGTTTATAAAAATATGCAGACATCTGATGGAACTTCACTGAAGTTAGTTTAGCAAGATAAATGGGCCCAAACTGAATACTAGACACTGCCACAACACTACTAATAAATTTTACTTTAGATGCATTAAAGTCACCACAAAATACTTACATTCTTTAGCTTAACCTAGTGGCCTAGTGGTTAGGGAGTTGGCTGCAGAATCAGAAGACTGCGGGTTCAAACCCCTTACCAGTAGGCTGCCCTGAGGTACGCTTGAGCAAGGTACCGTCCCTGTCACTGCTCCCCGGGCGCTTTCGTAGCTGCCCCCAGCTGTATGGGTGAAATGCAGAGGTTGAATTCTGTTGTGTTGTGTTGTGCTGAGTTAACTGGGTGGCGGTGGTCTAGTGGTAGGGTACTTGCAGACGTACCTCTGGATCAAGAGGTCCCCGGTTTGAATCCCACCTCTAGCACTACTACCACTGGGTTCCTGAGAAAGACCCTTAACCCTGAGTTGCTCCAGGGGGACTGTCCCTGTAATTAGGACATGTAAGTCACTCTGGATAAGAGCGTCTGCTAAATGCTGTAAATGTAAATGTAAATGCGTTTCACAATGACAAGAATATCACTAGGCAAATGTTTACAATCACAAAAACAGTCACACCTAGGAGCAATTTAATTTGTGGGCTCTAAATAAATTTTCCCTGAGCAATTTCTTTTATTTCGTGTATAACTGTATTAAAGTTTACAAGTATTTCCATTTATCTTGCTCAAAACACTTTTACTTCTATGAAGTGAATATAAACTGGACTATAACAGCTTACCATGGCATTCATTCATCTTCAGCATGCTTAGCACAAAGAAGCATTGAGTGGAGAGACATTAAATGAGGCCTGGACAGAAAAGTGAGGAAGCAGAGAGCGATAACTTCTCTACAAAATGAACAAATCCTTGGATGTTGAAAATTTCTTGCTGTGTCAGCTAATGGGAGCATAGATCCATTTCTGTAGGCACACAGGGACATAAGCTTCCACACGCTTGCAGTAGGAATAGCGCAGGCTTCTATGCAAAGTCTTTTGGCCCTTAAAGGTATGCATGAGCTAACTTGGCAGACACATTTTAGCTAATTACTTATCCTGCTGTGAAAAAGGCAAATGTTTGTAGAGGCCTGGTAACTCTTTCAGAAACACTCCCACCTAACACTGAACTACACGTCTTCTCAAAGGAATCTATTCACATTTACAACTAAAAGGTCAGCAGCTGTGCAAAGCTACACCTAATTACAGGTACCAGTGAAAAGTAGGACACTCAAGACAGACAATTCCTAATTAAATACAAAAGCCTCACTGAAAGTCGCAATCATTGCTGCACTTACCTACATGTAGTCAGACACAGGCAGTGCACAGATATTGAGGGACAGTCGCTCAGATTCTGTTCTCATCACATTTAAAAGATATCGCTGGTGTTCACAGAGTAAAATAGCAAAACAATTTCGGAAACATTTACATTCAAGCAGCGGTGGCCTAGTGGTTAGGGAGTTGCGCCTGCATCAGAAGATTGTGGGTTCGATTCCCTCACCAATAGGTTGCTCTGAGGTACCCTTGAGCAAGGTACTGTCCCCGTCACTGCCCTGGGCACTTTCAATAGCTGCCTGCTGCTGCATGGGTTAAATGCAGAGGTCCAATTTTGTTGTGGTTCACTGTGTGCTGTGACCTCGCAATGACAAGGGTTGTCGCTTTCACTTTTTATATTTAGTTTCAGAAGTGCAGTTTGATCTTACATTTACATTTACGGCATTTAGCAGACGCTCTTATCCAGACTTTCATTATGTGAACATATTGAGGTATTACATACTTATCACTCACAACTTACTCTGTTGCTTGTGTGAATTATCTGAACTCATTCAGCATGTTTTTTCACTTACATCTAGAGCATTTAGTTGGTTTGAATTGAACCATACTGTGCCATGATTCAGTTTTTCTGAATAGATCAGAATATAACCTTAGCTTTGCATCAAAACAATGGACCAAGCACAAAAACAAATGTTCTTGAATCCACATCTGGACAACTCTGGTGCTGTCCTGCTGGTGACAAAGTAACCTGAACCAAATTTGACTTGCAATCAGAGTTTATTTTTGTCCCAACTATTCACATCTGTGCTAGGAGGTTATGAAAACCACAGGCAAACTTGATCTTCAAAGTTAATTTACATGTGCCACTTCATTTTATAAATTGTACCTCTTGCCTTAAGAAAATGCAGATGTAACAAACAATGACCTGGGCCAAGATCAACCCATGCAGACAGACAAAGAGAAAAGACAGACAAGATTTTCACACTCAAAACAATTTATTGTAACACTTTAACTGCACAAAACCACAATTAAAATATTGGAAACATATTTAAGAGATCTCAATATATAAAAATAAACACAACCAATTGAATCTCCAATGCACATGAGGAAGAAGGATGTAGGGGGGTGGGGGTGGCACTAACATGCATACCAGAAGGGCTATTATCTGCCACCACAGGTGCTCACATAGATCACTCACTGTCATTGAAGAGGCATAAGTGTTCAGTGCAAATTAACCCAGCAAACAAATCAGGGTGGACAAAAAGATGCAGGGAACCTCCTAAAAAGGCCAGAGCCCTCCACCAGGATGACCAACTACTGATCTGACCAGATAGGGGCCTAAACCAAGAAAAGAACACAGCTGGCGTATCTGTACAAGAAAGTTTTAAAAAGACATACATAAAACTCCAATGCAGAGAACTACACAGGTAACTGAAAACTACCAACAGATGGTCACAGATTATAATTGCACGAGTATGTTGCAGAAAGGCTGTCCCTCAGCAACTAAACCCAACTGCAGACCCAGTTAGCCGAGCAACAAGAAAGACTGACCAGAAAAGACATTTCACTGTACAGGGCCAGTCCTGAGTCCCTATTGAAACACATCTCAAATAAAGAAAAACTAAAGGCACAATTGTGCTACAGGCAAAACAAAGCTAGAGGCAGAACTGCAGCAAACAGCAGAGAGCAGTTAGTAAATAAGGTGTGTTCCTTCAATAGGATAGTTTTCCGAATTGCAGAATACACCAGCTTACAATTAACTAAGAACATGAGTTAACTAGTTAGCACATTTCCCAATATATAATACTCAGATCAACCAACATCCCCTACCTTATTAGGCATGTCTCACTCACCTCAGCTGCTTCACTCAAAAACAAAACAACTCATTTTTAGATGTGCATACAATTGCCTATGAATACAGACATAGGCTCGGCTTTAGTATCAGCCATGATATCAGTATGTGAACTCCATTCGTTCAGTACTTACCAGAGTCTAGCTGGAGCAACAAGTACAAATCACTGCGCTGCAGCAAAGTGAGAGAGTGGGGAAGAGGGAATGAGCTGTACATGCAGGAGCTCCTTTTAAAACTACCCATCATTCAGGGCAAACAAACTACACCAGAGCAAACCACACCCCTCCAAACTGAGTCTATGTCATTGAACAACCAATACTATCAGCCTAAGTGAAGGTAAGCCTACCACAGCCACATCAGTTCATTTTCTACTGCAGACCAAAACAATCAAACTACTGGTCTGAAAACAATCCTAGAATGCTCTTAATATAGATCAACGTCACTTTACATTGTAAGTAATTTCAACATTTCATTATGTGTAACTGATAAAATAAAAGACCTTGTATTTGTGTGCGCAACAGTGGCCTAATGGTTAGGAGCTAGGTCCCAGGATCAAAAGGTCATGGGTTTGAGTCCCAAAGCAGTAGGTTGTCCTGAGATACCCTTGAGCAAAGTACCATTCCCATCACTGCTCCACAGGCAGCTTTAAATAGTTGCCCCCTGTTGCATGTTGTGTGAGTGAAAAGCAGAGGTTAAACTTTGTTGTGGTTCACTGTGTAATGTGATGTGTTTCACAATGACAAAATAGTCATTTACAGATAAGAATTATACTTAATAAGAATTATCCTTGATATATAATAAGTGCATTATACTTTCCAAAACATGGAAAATACAATAACTATAGGTGAAAAATAGGTTAGTTCAGGATATTTATGAGGGCAGTGTGAAATTGGTGAGGATGGATGCTTTTAAGGTAGAGGTTGGATTACATTTAGGATCAGTGCTGAGCCCATTCTTGTTCGCCATAGTAATGGACATGTGAGTCCCTATGTATGATGTATGATGATGTTTGCTGATGAAATTGTGATTGTGAATAGGAAGCAGCGTGAGGAGAACCTGGAGACATGGATATATACTCTGGAGAGGAGATGAATGGAAGTGAGTTGGTCAAAGGCAAAATGCATGAGTGTGGACAAAAGGAAAGTGGAGTGGTTAGAATGTAGGGAGTAGACAGTGACAGTGTGACAGTTCAGAGTGGAGGTCGGGGCAGCAGATTTTTGTTGGGTGTGACGACGATGGACAGGATTAGAAATGAGTACATTAGAGGAACAGCTCAGGTTGGATGTTTTGGAGACAACATTAGACAAGCAAGGTTGCATTGGCTTGGACATGTCCATAGGAGAGACAAGGATTATATTGGCATTGGCTTGGACATGTCCAGAGGAGAGACGAGGATTATATTGGAAGGAGGATGTTGAACATGGAGCTGCTAGGAAAGAGGAGAAGAGGAAGACCAAAGAGGAAGTTTATGGATGTGGTGAGAGAGGACATGCAGGTGGTTGGTTTAAAGGAGGAAGATGCAGAGGACCAGACGAATTTGAAATGATTGATCAGCTGTGGCCCCTAAACGGGAGCATCCGAAAGAACAAAATGAAGAAGCAGACGATGAAAAATACAAAAATACACTCATCTTTACTTTTCATTTTACCACTCAGTCTCAGATCATTCAGAAGGGTTTCAACACCAAACCCAAAAGCCAACCAATGACCTTCAATTTCAGGTAAAAAAAGGTAAGGGCCCAAGAGATTGTTCAGCATAGGAATCTGAATACAGGGATAAAACTAAGCTGCAGTGCCAATCCAATTCAAATAAACACTCCCTGCAGCACATGACTAGTCCCTTAGCTCTGTATGGTTTACCAGGAATAGTATAGTAGCAGGGGGAGGGGGTATAGGGGCTCCCACTGAGTGCCTTAGGATGACGCTTGGATTATGATGGTCGACCCCCCTCTGGGTTTCATAGATTTACATGCAGTAGGACAGGACTTCAAGCCTGTGGTATCTCTGTTGGGAAAGGAGAAAGAGAGTAAGAAAAAGACAGACAGCTGCAAAAGGGAAGGTGGGGTGGGGTGGGATTCCCCTCCAACTAGCTTGTAAAAGATCTTTACAGACACTGCAAGCTGAAGAGAATGTGGAATAGCAAGAATGTTTCACAGAGAAGAGCAAGAAAGTATGACTAGATCTATTAACAGTATTTACAGGAGAACAGGAGAAGTTCATAAACCTGCCATGAAAAGCAGGGTGTTCAGAAAAGGCACGCAAACAGTCACTAATATCTTATCAGAATGTGTGGAGTATCCACTAGTATATTTCCTCAAACCCCCAGTCAGCCTTTTTGTCCTCTTCCTACAGATGATGTCCATGTAGGAAGACCAGTCTGATAAAAGTTGCAGTTTTCAAGCCTTGAGCTGACAAGACACTGAAAAAGCACCTGGATGGCCTTACTACATGGGTCATCAGGCCTTCACAACTGATACAGAATGCAGCAGCATGGCTTGTCTCCAGTCTTCTTAAGTTCTCTCATGTCACTCTGCTGCTGTGTTCACTTCACTGGCTTCCTGTGGCTGCCTGCATCAGATTTAAAGCCCTCATGTTTGCTTACGTACAACACTAAAAATGGACAAGCCTTTCCCTACCTGAGGGGCCTAACCTCAATCCGCTTCTTGAGCCCTTCTAGATTCAAGTACAGCTTGGCTTGACACATTATCCTTCAAGATGCACAGAAGATAAACACAGAGACTCTGTCCTAGTGTCCAGGTGTTAGAATGAAGCTCCACTGGCTGTCTTCAAACATCAACTATACTCATATCTAAGTTTTTTCAATGAACACTAATGTATTACGACTCTTGTATTTTGTACCTTTTTTCACAGCTAAGCTTATTTCTGGATGGGTATTTTTCAGCCTGTTTCAACTGATTTTTTGTATAAGGTGGGATGCATCCTTCAGGTTGAAAACAAAGCACTTTTGTATGTTGCTCCGGACAAGACCACACGCTAAAGCCGTTAACGCAATCGGAACATGTGACAATGTAGTAGCGTAAGGTGGGGTGAGAACAGAGTGAGATCTGACAGTTTGTGAGTAAGACGGAGGGCTGGAAGAGGTGCTGATGAGCACGGCAGACAGCAGGGAGAGCAGGACAGCCATATG
>CM029375.1:18429405-18504405 GCA_017165825.1 Hepsetus odoe | reverse complement strand
GAAACCAACTCCTTCTCCTTAGCCAACCACTGTTCTTTTTCCTCTCCTTGAATTCTCTCCATCTGCTCCTTCTCCCTCTTATTGTCCAGCTTCTCAGCTTCATACATCTCGCTCATGCGGTTCATGTTGTCCTGAACCGTCCTCCATGCTGCCTGGATTTCATCCTTGACGCGGTCGAGATGAAACACATCGAAGTTTAAGGACTGTATAGTAGTTCTTAAATTGTCAGTGTAATCCATGTTCTCGAAAAAGAACTCAAGAATTCTTGAGAACTTAAGAATTTAAAAGATCAATGAGTCACTCCTGCTCGCACCGATGAAGTTTTAAATTTGAAAGGTTGACCTTCGTGCGCCCCTATTTATAGAGTTCTGCCCGATGATGTCATCGCCTGTTAGAACTCTGTTGAAGTGGCTCATATGGATGATGTTACAATAGCCCATTGTGATGTCATCACAGTTCCAAAAATGCAAGGAGCAAAAAAAAAGAACCAGTGACTTTCAACTGTGAATATACAGTAGTGTGCAAAAGTTTATACACCTCTGAAAAAATATATTTAAAATGTTGGTTCACTGTGTGTTCACACAGACCAATAGTCACTAAATAAAAAATTATTTCACTTAAAAAAAACAAACATAAAATACAAATGTATGCATTCCTATGTAAAGCTATGTTTATTCATGTATTTGACAGTGTAGTTAAAAAACAGGAAACATTAAAGAAAGAACAAAGTGTGTGTTTCAGAAGCAGTGTGGGATCATCTCCACAGTGAATGGAGAACAAAAGGCAGCCGATGTCCAAAGAAGAGCTTTGGGACGTCCTACAAGTGCCTGGAGAAGTGTTCCTAAAGAAGACCTAAAGAAAGGAGCTGGTCTAAAGAGAGTTGAGGCTGTGCTGAAGAATGGTGGTAGTAGTGAATACTGGTTACTACTACTTATCTGGTACTGGGACCAGCACAAAGAAATGCACAGGCTTGTGCCTCCCTAACTGGTTTCTCATCCATCATTCAGTCTCCAACCCAAATGTCTTCAGTGCAAAAACAAGTGAACCGGTCTTGATGTTCCAACATATTGAAGAGGAAAGTGGCCGTTAAACAAATATGGGACAAAATCACAAGAACAATATAACGAAAAGATAATTAATATGAACTTCTGTAAATGTAAATATGAAGTCATATTAGAAAAACAAGCTTTTTTTGATCTAAACATTCTGTTCTTGGTGAACGAGATTCAATCATCTTTAAATATCTTTCAAAACGTCTGATGCAGATAATATTTTTACCGAATCTACCGATATGATTTTGATAAATTGTGCTTCCCTGACAGGTTAACATTTTCTTGTGAAATGGCCTGTGTTGCTGCTACGCAGGCCAGTTTATATAGTATATAGTGTATATAGAGACAGTTTATATAGAATATAGTGTGTATAGAGACAGTTTATATAGAATTTAGTGTATATAGACAGTTTATATAGTATATAGTGTATATAGAGACAGTTTATATAGTATATAGTGTACATAGTACAGTTTATATAGCATATAGTGTATATAGACAGTTTATATAGTATATAGTGTATATAGACAGATTATATAGTATACAGTGTATATAGTACAGTGTATATGGTATATAGTGTATATAGTACAGTTTATATAGTATATAGTGTATATAGAACAGTTTACACGGTATATAGTGTATATAGAACAGTTTACACAGTATATTGTATATATAGTACTTTTTATATGGTATATAGCGTATATAGTACAGTTTATATAGTATATAGTGTGTATTGACAGTTTATATAATATATAGTGTGAATAGGACAGTTTATATAGTATATAGTGTATATAGAGACAGTTTATATAGTATATACTGTATATAGTACAGTTTATATAGTATATAGTGTATATATGGACAGTTTATATAGTATATAGTGTATATAGTCCAGTTTATATAGTATATAGTGTAAACAGTACAGTTTATATAGTTTAAAGTGTATATTGGTGCAGATTTTAAAGGTCATGCTGGTAAAGGGAACAGAGGTGATGAGGAGGTGATGGTAGTTATGGTGTCAAGGAGAGGAATGCTGAAGGTGAGATGGTTGTAGATTTTGCAAAAAGGATGGAAATGGCTGTAGTTAATACTTATTTTAAGAAGAGGGAGGAGCACAGGGTGACGTATAAGAGTGGAGGAAGATGCTCAGAAGATGGTGGATTATATTCTTTGCAGGAGGGTCAGTCTGAAGGAGATTGGAGACTGCAAAGTAGTGACAGGGGAGATTGTAGCTAAACAGCATAGGATGGTGGTCTGTAGGATGACCTTGGAGGTCAAGAACAGGAGGACAGTGAGGGCAGAGTCAAGGATCAAGTGGTGGAAGCTGAAGGAGGAGGACTGCAAGGTGGAATTCAGGCAGGAGTTAACACGGGCAATGGGAGGTGTTGAACATCTACCGGATTACAAGTGAAAAGGCAGACGGCTAGAAATGTACTTGGTGTGATGAGAATGGACAAGATTAGAAATGAGTATATTAGATGGACGGCTCAGGTTAGACACCCTGCAGACAAAGTTAGAGAAGCAAGGTTGCGTAGGTTTGAACATGTCCAGAGGAGAGATGAGGGATATATTGGAAGGAGGATGTTGAAGATGGAGCTGCCAGGAAAGAGGAGAAGAGGAAGACCAAAGAGAAGGTTTATGGATGTGGTGAGAGAGGACATGTAGGTGGTCGGTTTGAAGCAGGAAGATGCAGAGGACCAGAAGAAATGGAGAAAAAGAAGAATTCCCAGGGGGCTAATAATTTTGGCCTCAACTGTATTTTGCAACATCCGCTCCCATCCCAGGACTTGCTGAGGTTGCACCAGTTCCAGCTCCAGCAACCAGGAGGGCGAGGCTAAGGCCCTAGAGAAGTGGGGCTGCGATGCCGGCACACTCATCAGCACAAGACGGTGGAACTTCAAAGATATGCACTATCTTCACCACCAGAGGAGGCGGGGCTTGAGGGAGAAGGTCCAAGTCCACCGGAGGAGGCGGGGCTTGAGGGACAAGGTCCAAGTCCGCTGGAGGAGGTGCACCTTGAGGGACGAGGTCCAAGTCCGCCAGAGTAGGCGGTGATGGCGGAGCATACGTTGGCCCTGGAATGGGCCATGTGACCTTGTTGAAAGTGTCAAATATTAAATACAGCAAATTCTAAACTACGCAGCCTCTTATTGTTGAGTTCACCTCTCATCAGAATAAATTACGCTCAGACATACAGAACTAGTAATCAAGTTTAGTTTTTGTTATAAACATGTGATGATGTTTTTAAAGGGTCTAAGCATCTGTGATAGAACGACGTTCTAAAGCATTTAAATGTCTCAAATCACTGAAAGAGGTGTAGCATGTCATGTTACTTGTTACTTGTGATGAAGTACAACTTATTTTAGAGCAACAATCAAACATTAAAAGGTTATTTTAATTTGTTCCCAAAAAGTACTGCGAGAATTTAGCAGTAATAAATAAGAAGTAATAAATGATCTTTTTAAAGAGTTTAGTGTATCTATGTCGCACTATGTTTAGTGCGAGGTCAAAGCACAGCAGACAATGAACCACAACGAAATTGGACCTCTGCATTTAACCCATGCACACTCAAACACCGTGCAGCAGTGGGCAGCTATTGAAAGCGCCTGGGGAGCAGTGACGGGGAGGGCACCTTGCTCAAGGGTACCTCAGGGCAACCTATTGGGAAGGGGTTCGAACCCCCGATCACGTGGCCAACGCCCTAACCACTAGGCCACCGAGGGTTAAACTGATTTAAGCGCATTTTTGCAAAGTTACATTTCAATACTGAATAGTTTGTGAACATGGATCGACTGAGAAGAACTCAGTTGTTGCTGAATTGTGATTGGGGGAATTATGTCCTTGAGTTATTTTCTGTCAGTACAGAGGGTTCAGTTTTGACTCTTTGTTAAACATTTCAATAAACTGACATTAAGAAAAAGTTACATTTCTTGACTGTTCTAACTATCCACCCTCTGCTCCCTCTTCTTCAAATAAGTCTTAACTACAGCCATTTCCATCCTTTTCACAAAATCCACAACCATCTGACCTTCAGCATTCCTCTCCTTGATACCTTGATACCTACCCATCACCTCCTCATCACCTCTGTTCCCTTCACCAACATGAGCATTAAAATCTGCACCAATCACCACTCTCTCTCCCCTGGTTACACCAACTTGTGGAGCATAAGCACTAACAACATTCGTTATCACACCTTCAACTTCCAGCTTCAAACTCATCATCCTCCCTGACACCCTCTTCACCTCCAAAACACTCTCCACATACTCTTCCTTCAGGATAACTACTCCCCCATTCCTCCTTCCGTCCACACCATGGCAGAACAGTTTAAACCCTCCTCCAGCACACTTGCTTTTATTACCCTTCCATCTAGTCTCTCACACAGAAGATTCCTTCTCTCCATCATATCAGCTCATTCTCTACCAGGCCCTAAAAGGTGGCTCTAAAATAGGTTCTAATAAAAATAATTGACATTTAATAATTTTCCTCATAGATTTGTACACCCGAACCAGGAACGGTTATGCAGCCATCTTCCTTTTTTCAACACCTAATTATGTGATTTAGAGAATAGAGTTTAGACTTTTTGCGTTTCGGCAAAAACTGGTAAAGAACTCATGCATCCGCTGACCCTTAAAATGTAGCAGGTCTATTTAAAGTGATAGTACAAGATAACTGACTGAAGTTCTACTGGAAAAGATCTGTTGGAACCGTCCTTATTGTCCATCCCTCATGATGAGGATCAATCAGAAACAGAAGAGCAAGTTATTATAAGATGGGATTATCAAGGTGGTAACATTCCTGGTGTTTGACGTCATCCGTACTAAAATATCTTCCTCTCACAGATCCAATCAATTATGGGGTTAATCAACCCAGTTATTTACAGGATCAGATCCATGGCCTGTAACTACACAGTGCTCATTTGCTTCATTGGGTTCTCCAGGTTTCCAGAAGCTGAAGGAGAAGATCAGAGGATCCATTGTGTTTTATCAGAGCAGTGAGGAGTAAAGAGTCAGTGACTGCATCATGACCAGAGTTCAGCTCCGTGATCTCTTACTCAGTGTTCAGTGCTGAACCGTCCACCCATGTCCACACTCCCTCTGTGTCCCTGTCAGTCAGTCCAATCCAAGCTTTCTGTCCTCTTCTCAAATCTTCAATGAAGGCCTGTTGACAGTAAACATACTCACTAACAGAAGTAAAATAACCTTCACTTCATTTGTACATTTACGCTTGTGTGGTCGGCCAACTCAGCCACTAGGGATGCACAAGCCAGTGTATTTCTTTGTGCCGGTCCCAGTACCGGATAAGTGCGGAGAGTTATGTCAGGAACGGCTTCCAGTGTACCATACCGGATTGGTCGAGGCCCGGGTAACAACGACCGCCACCAGTACTGTTAGCAGTAGAGATGTAGTACACACTACTAATAAAAGACATCCAACCTTGCCTTTGCTGGGCTTTGAACACACACACACACACACACACGCACACACACACACACACACACACACACACACACACACACACACACACACACATATTCCTACTTCCTTGAGATGTATGAGGACACTCACAGACCATTTAAGATGTAAGTGCATCTCAGTCAATCATTGCTAACAAAATGATCTGGCAAATCTAAATACTCCATCATGTCAATCACACCAGAAAAATTGACCTCATTAAGGAATATTGCAGTGTACTGTAGAATATATTTACTATAACACATATATATAGCATTCATGGCATTTTGAAATGCAACTACTGCACTATATTTCACTTTCAGGGATGGATTAGACATGAGAGTTAGCTGAGAGCTTGTATTGTTCTGTAGAAAGCCATGTAATGTGGGTCCATCCAATGTAAAAAAGCACACTGCTGCATTTCTAAATCATTCCTCTTGCATATACATTAGTTCACCATAAAGAGATATTTTTTTTATGATTTTCTTTTTGGTTTCTGTCAATGTTTTTGTATTCTGAAAAAGGATTCTCAATGAAACAGAGCTCCTCTGGCAGTGTTCAAGCAGAGTATGTACAATCGTGGCCAAAAGTTTTGAGAATGACTCAAAACCCAAAGTATTGAGTTTCATAAAGTTTGCTGTTTGCTTTTAGATCTTTATGTCAGATGCTTCTATGGTTTACTGAAGTATAATTACAAGCATTTCATAAGTTTCAAAGGCCTTTATTGACAACAACATTACGTTTATGCAAAGAGTCAATATTTGCATTGTTGGCCCTTCTTTTTCAAGATCTCTGTAATTCGCCACGGTACACTGTCAATCAACTTCTGATGGCAGTCCATTCTTGCATATTCAATGCTTAGGGTTGGTCAAAATTTGTATTTTTTTAATGATCAACCACAATTCTTCAATGGGATTAAGGTCTAGGGAGTTTCTGGGACATGGCCCCTAAATGTATATGTTTTGTTTCCCAAAGCCACTTGTCACTTTGTCATATGGCACGGTGCTCCATCATGCCAGAAAATACATTGTTCTACACCAAACTGTTCATAGATGGTTGGGATAAATTACTCTTGGAGGCTCTTGGATGTGTTGTTTGGATAAGTTGTGAGTGAGCCAACTTCCATGCTTGAGAAGAATGGTCTCACAGACACAGGACTGATGGTAGCGCTCACCTTTTCTTCCCTGGTCAGTCTTTCTATCAGATGTTCTAAACAATCAGAAAGGGGATTCATCAGAGAGTTTTTTATACCACAATCCTCAGCAATCCAATCCCTGTAGATATCCTTGCAGAATATCAGTCTGCCCCTAATGTTTTTGAAGAGAAGTGGCTTCTTTGTTGCCCTTCATGACACCAGGGTATCCTCCAAAATCTTCATCTCACTTCAGGTGCAGATGCACTCACACCTGCCTGCTGTCACTCCTGAGCAAGCTCTGCACTGGTGTTCCACAACTGAATCAATTTTATGGGATGGTCCTGGTGCTTGGTGCCATGAAACCTCTTCACAACAATTTAACCTCTCTTCTTGAAGTTCTTGTGAATTTGATAAATGCTTGATTGAGGTGCGATCTTACTAGCAGCAATATACTTGCCTGTGAAGCCTTTTCAATACAATGCAATGGTGACTTCAGACGTTTACTTGCAGGTAACCGTGGTTAACAGAGGAAGAACAATGACTTCAAGCACAATCCTACTTTTAAAGCATTCAGTCTGCTATTCTAACTCAATCAGCATGATCTCCAGCCTTGTCCTCTTCAACTCTCTCACCTGTGTTAATGAGAGGATCACTGAAATTATGTCAGTAATTTTGACATATGTCAGGCAAATTTTGAGGTGTTAGTGCAGTACATTGTTTCCATGGATTTAGTGTGCCACTGCTTGCATGCATGTTGGTGACAATATTAAAGGTTTGAAAAGGTAATTTCAGGGTTTTAAAATTACATTTTTTGTAAACCAAGCTATTGTGGAGATGGTATCCATGCCCTGTTTGAAGCCTTGTGATCCCTAGCAGCAGCAAAAATGTGATGCCCACTAGCAAAGATCTTTCACTGGAGTAAAGTGAGGTGAAGCACAAGTGAATATCTTATTCCATGATGTGAAGCCTTTTTTTTTTTTTTTTTTAACTATTTTCCAAAATTTCAATGGGTAATCAGCTTATTTAGGTCCTTACAGATGAACACAATGACTTTCAAAATAGGTTAGTGAGGCACACTTTCAAATACATTCTAATCATGAGAGCATTTGCTAAATTCTGTCATGCAGTAGTGCATATCGTTACAGTAATAAAGCCCAATGAGGCCTACCTACAGTCTCTTACTTTAAACTCAAGTAACCGAATATCTCCCAATGACCACAAGATAATTGCTTTATGTCAGTTCTTGAAAACTAGTTCTATCACACATAGGCATTAGGATTTAATATAATATATAGGAGGTGATGCCTGAAACCAGAGCTTGAGTGCTTGGATACAGCTGACAAATGAGTCGTAATGTGATTGTGGGCGAGCTGCTGCAAGTGCATTTGAAGTCTTGTGCTGCAGTACAAATGGATGTGGTGACTAAGACCATCTCCCCATCTTTCAGACAGCTGAAGGTGTGACTGAAAGAAGGGGAAATGAGCACAGAGGTAATTTAAGTTTGCTGGCACTTCCTGTACTCAGAACTTTCTGTGGACTCAATCAGACACTACATCCTGAGACCGCTTTCTTGACAAGTGTGCAAAATAATCCAGTGCACGACACACAATATCACATCTGCAATCTACTTAGGAAATCACTAGGGCCACCATTTCATGTCATTGGCAGCAACAATACAATAAGCATTATGGTACATGTGACATAAAACCGTGCGATGCAAAATGTTCACTGGATGTAGAAAAGACATCAGGTCCCTACAAATCAAAATCCAGGTCTGTCATTGGTTTTATAAGTCTGTAATTTGTGCAAATGAATGACTAAAAACACCATGTTCTGTAAATAGCCAAAAAATTAAAAAGGGAAAAATATATACCTTCCATGCATTACATTTATAATGCTTAAAATTTAAACACCTACAAAATGCTACTGCTATTATTGGTACCACAGATATAGCTACAATGCATGGCCATATTAATATTTTGCACACAGCAACCTGCCTTAATTTTCAATCACCAAATCTCATTTGGAGAGAAATTGCAGTTACAAAAGATATCCATGCCTAGAGACTGCTTATTTTCATAAGCAAGTAACAAAGGGAAGTCATAGTTTTTAGGCCTATTTTCATGAAAAGCATCCCTCACATTTTCAGAGATCTGTCATTACACATGTCGAACAGCAGTGTTGTCTGCCAACACTAAAGATGTGGTGAATGAGAAGGCTTAAGCGTTTCTTTCCCCTCTAGATAAGCGCATTACATATCCAAGCCATTCACATCTGGATTGTGAATGTCTGAGAAACTGCTGGAAACAAAAACAGCTGAGGAGGAGCAGGACGGCAGCCATAGGTTTACTGACATCACAGCCATTCAGAAGAGAACTACACTGAGGAAGAAAGCCAAAGCATGGAGATGATGACTCAGATTTTCAGCTTTACAAAATACAAAAACAGCTAACATGCATATTTTGGGTTATTTTTATAGACCATTTCCCAAATAATAATAATAATAATATCAAATAAACAAATAAATATTCTTTATATAGCCACATTGAGCATAATTAAAACATTATTTAAACTATTACCAAATATTTTTTTCTCTAAAAGAACAAAAATGTAATTCTAGGTGTAAGTATAAGAATATGTTTTACAAATGAGATGATATGATAATAAGTCCCTGGATATTTTCTTTCAATAGCTGCCCGTTTTCTCTCATGTAACATTCAAAGCAATGAACCATTAACAACTAAATCAATAAATAAGCAAGCAAGTATTGTGTTCAGTACATTGTGTTAAGTACAATCAAACCTTGTTCACAAAGTAAAAAAAGGAACAAATGCAGAGAGCTTTCGTTTTATGCCACAGCTCTTGATGCCCTACAGAGAGAATTTTCCTGACATCTTGTAAGCCAAGGAGAATCTTTTCAGCCTGCTTAAAATATGTGAAGGCCAGGATAACTACAAAGGAACAAAAAAACCTCAACACTTTTGCCATAGCCTTGATTGCAAGTTGAACGCAATTTGTTTCAGTTTATTTCAACTGGAAGGATAGATTTTCCTCCCTGCAAACCTTGTCACCAAGCAGATTAATTGCTCCCAGGTTCCCTAACGTTGCACAGAAAAGAGTATTATAGCAAAAAATAAATAAATAAATAAGACGTGCACAATTTTCCCCTTATCTCAGATAGTGGCTCAGCCAACATATCCCAAGTCTCTCTTTAATTTTACACTGGAGAAATGATGATAATGCAGCCCGTGAGTAATGGAAGCATTGTGCAAACTGCATACTTACATCATCACACAACAGGCCTAATCAATGTCGAGTTTTGTCAGACTGTGTAACAGAGCGTTATGAACTTGAGTTTGTCAGAGACCAAAATGAAAATGTTTGAAACTGAAGTCAAAATTCAAGAAACAGTGAGATCAAAAATCAAAAGAGAAAGACAACATTTGTAACAAATCCTATAGCATTATAGTATGTATGTACCGAAGTCTCACTGTGGATTTCAACAACAGAAATGAAGGAGGGGCACAAATCATCATTTCTGAAATATTACTTTTGAAATTTGGCCAGTAAATGTAGCCGTCAGTGTAAACAGGATGGTGTGTTTTGTGTGTAGTAAAATATAGCAGAGAGGAACTTGGGATAGTTTGTATTATACATAATTATACAGATAGTAAAACGCATTCAAATTGTTTGTAAATTATAGTCAACGAAGTCAAAAGGAAAAGTTAAAACCCGAATGTGTAATTGTTAAAAGAAAGCCAGCTTTTCTGCTTTTTTGCTGAGCAGTACCTGGACAAATGAAGAAGCAACTGCCTGAAGAATAGATCCACTGCTGGGAGTCCTTTGGTAGGCCAAATGTCTTTTAATAGAGTCTTGCAGCTTCCGGTCATCCATGCTGCCACATTAACTCCATAACTAGGGAATCAACTCATCTTTTCCTCAGCCCTGGGAGACTTGCAGCCATGGGCATGCATACTGTGATGTGTACTGACTAAACTCAGATTTCATACAATAGCATTGTCTCCTGACGTCCCTGAGCAAACAGATTGTCCATGCATTGAAGAGGACAGAGAGAGGATAGTACAGCCATAGAGTGAGAGAGAGAGAGGACACTAGTCTCCAGTTCCCATAGTTTTCAGGTTGCATTAGGTTTGGTGCTGTATGATGGCCCGGCCTCAGAGCTGACCCCTGCATTGTCAGAGCTTGTTAGCGTCTCGCTCGCGGCCCAGGCGGGAATTCTGCCGCGCCGCAACCCAGCCTCGCTTCCTGCTGAACTATCTGAGGTCAGAGTGCCTGCAAGCCCTTTCCCCTGCCAGGCAGTAAGGTTAGTGTGGCAGTGTGCACTGCTGTAAGACTCTTACCATAATTACTGTTGAAGAAGTGTTGGCTGTAGAAACAAGAGAGGAGGGTCAGTGTTAAGAAGTGGAAGGAAAGGAGGAGAAGGACACTGATATTGTGCTTTGGCATCCCGACATACCAAGCGCTACTTTCTTGTCTATAAAAATGTAATCACTAACGCTCATACATACATAAAAAAATAACAAAAGCTGTATATATATATATATATATATATATATATATATTTTTTTTTTTTTTTTTTTTTGTTAGTTTCCTTTTTTTGCACTCTTGGTGTGATACTTCAAAAGAACTGATATGAGCACAATGTTCAAAGTAGCAAAATAAAACTCCAAGGACATGAGTTACACAAGAAAAGAATTTATGACTCAAAAGGTGAACCATCTTATGTGGGTTTGGCAGCTATCGTGAGGTTAGTATTACTTTGTAAGGAACATTAAATAGAAGCAACACAATCAAGCAAGACAGATCTATGAGATAAGCCAGTGGTTTATGTTAAAAGTTTTAAAGAAAACTTTCAAGAAAAGGATGTCGTGGACAGTCGATTGCACTTCACATGCACAGGAGGTTGGAGATGAGAACACAATAGTTCAGGAGCTTGACATTAAGGCAGAGGTACAACTTTAGAAATGAGATCATAAGTTCACCTCCCTGCGATGGGCTGGCGACCTGTCCAGGGTGCGTCCCCCGTCCTCGCCCTGTGTGCGCTGGGTTGGACGCCAGCACTCCCCCGCGACCCCATTTGGGACAAGCGGCAGATAATGGATGGATGGATGGATCATAAGTTCATGCAAGTAGCGGTTTCCGACACAAAAGATGTAAATGCATACTACACATATTTACACACAAGAAGGGGATCAACCAAACTAAAGGTCACTGATAATGAATTTCTGTGGGCAGCATGCAAATACAATATGCAGCAAGTACTTAACTACTTCAACTAATTATTTGTCACTGTAATGTCATGAAGATCAGCAAAAAAATTAGGCTATTAGGCTATCGTCATTAGGCTATCGTCACCCAATTACAGCTACAACCATGCACCCCTTTACCAAACTGGGTTTATTGCTATGTGTCTGGCCTGAAAGAGGAAAGGCACTGATGCCCCCACATACAGTGAAGAGTCATGAACTTTAGCCAGTAGACTGAATACCAGTGAGTCAGAGACAGAGCTGCCTTTATTCACCTTTCAGAGTTGCAGAGGTTATTCTTATCACATGCTGCTAAAAAATGCAGAAGCATCACTATAGATTCATAAAAAAGGCATCTATGCCTCTACTTGGCTCCATTCTATACAATGATCAGCCATAACAATAAAACCACTGGCAGATAAGTTGAATAAGACTGATCATCTCATTACAGTGGCACCTGTGGGATAAGCCTGTGCTTAAAGCAGGAAAAATGGGGAATTCGGTAAAAATCTGAGTGACTAAGGCAAGGACTCAGTTGTGATATAATTTTGTATGTGTAAAATGCTAAATATAAATAGTAGCTGCACTTTATGAAGAGAAAAGCATCACATTCAATATGTCATACTTTGCCCATGGCAGGTGTATTTATTTGAATTCATTTCCCTTGCAGTTCTCTTTCAGTTCATAATCGTGATTTAGATCCTGGGATAAATTTGAATGAAACTTTATTATAAAACTAAAAAAATGTTTCTTTACTACTGGATCCTAAGTAATGAGTCAATGTGTTTATATGTTAAATTATAAATACAGGACACAACATACAGTGAACCATGCAATTTCTGTAATCCATTAGAAGATGATCAGAGCAAACAATTTGCCACACACACTGTGAAAAATGTAAGTAAGTAAAAAATCATTTGGACACCGTAATATTCCTCATTGTCATTGTAATATGTGTAGGCTGATTTCTCACCAATACTTCCAAATAGAAAGAAATTCAAAGTTGCTAGTCAAAGAACACAGAAAGAATACTTCATTTACAGTGTGGTGAGATGCCTGCACTCCCTAACTACAGGCATCTAAGGATGTGTTTTTGATATTAGCATAATTGCTAAATTAATTCTAATGCTAATTAATTGTTAAATGAAATCTTATTAATTCAATTAAATCTTCTAAATACAACATTGAATCATTTTTAGTTCATTACAGATCTAATGGACATTAAACATTTACTTACTTTTTTTTACACACTAACTGGTAAACTGATCTTATTGCTGAGCCAAACACTTTACTTAATGTCCATTAGATCTGCAATGAATTAAAAATGATTCAGTCAGTCAGTCAGTCATTTTCTGGGCCGCTTGTCCCAGTTAGGGTTGCGGGGAGTGCTGGAGTCCATCCCAGCTCACACAGGGCGAAGGATGGGGACACACCCTGGACAGGTCACCAGCCTATCACAGGGATAAAAATGATTCAGTGTCGTATTAAGAATCCAAGGTTAGTGAGTAGTCTCCAGCAACTGTATGGTTGTAGAGATTGGTTCTCCATGTTTTGCTTCAAGCAATAGCTAATGTATTAGTCATTTTTGAAGGTTTATCACACAACAGACAAGTAAAACATATGGAAAGTTACCATAGATAAACAGATAAAAAATGTATTCATACATACAACAGCAATTTCAGCTGCTGATAAAAATTAAGTCCATGTAAAAAGATGACCATGTACAGTGCAAACAGTGCAGTTTAATGGCAGAAAAACAGCCTGCTAAGGAGGTTACAAATCAAATGTTTTGCATTAATTGTGAAATGCTGCTTGTAATGTTAAAGTTACATGAAACATTACATGGCATAATCTCACTAAATGAAACTGATGAATGTTTCACAGTGTAAAGCCAACCTTGAAGATAGTTGCCAAGTCATTTCTATCATCTGAGTAATCCATTCTCTCCTTTGTAATGATTAACAGCCATTAACTGCAGTTCTATATACAGCTGCAATAAGATCTTCATCTTACCAGCTTTAATGTTATCTTTCTATCATGTGATATGATGCAATTCTGCCTGCAATCTTCCTGCATTCACCACTGTATTCACCACTGAGGCCGACTGCCCTCAGAGCAGTTTTTCAAGAGGTTTCTTCCACCTTCAAAATACATCAGGAGGGGTTTTACAGTCTTTAAACTAGCAAATCTCTCTCTTGAGACTATTGAAGCACCTCTGTAGGATGTAAATAAGCGTGTTTCCAAGAGATACAGTGACGCTTCCTTTTTTAAGTCAGGTTGTTGCTTTAATCTCATCTTATCTTGACATGGTATAATTATTTCTTTAATGAAAATCTTCATATAATGCTGCTTTATGCTATTTTTACCGTTTCTTATGTGCTTTACATCTTTAATTAGACTACTTTTCTGTATCCTTTGCTGTTTGCTGTCAAAGATACCTTTAATGTGTGCTGACGCCTCAAAGGTGGGGATGCTTCCTTTATAATTATATTGTCTTGCGGCATCTGTGTTCCTCAGCTTTTCTAGACTCAGCAGATTCACTCACTAAAGCTGTCTGACAGCATTATTAGTGTTTGGAGATAAGAAGGAGAACATTTTTGTTGTTTGTTTGAAAAATATCACCTTTGCGCTCGACAAAATATTCATGTATCATTTTATATCCCAGTTTTGCTTATGCTGTCACTGTTATTTTCCTGCTGCAGGTTATCTCTGTTGATAACCTGGCTAAGATAAATGAATGTTGCAACTGTTTTACATCCCAATTCATCACTATAGATGTTCTCCCTACCTCATCGTGGGAACATAAGACTCTGGCTGGTGTTTAAAAAGACACATGACTGAAGTTGCCTATATTTTTCCAGGAACATTAAATTCTATGGTTCATTGCTAACCCCCACGTGTTAATGGCTGGATCTATCTCTTGCTCTTTTCAATGGCAATGGAGTGATGAGTTGGTCATTCGCATTCACACATCATTAAATACTGATTTGCTGTGAGATGACCTCAGGACACCTGCCACCTGGCCCTATTGTCTCCATGACGACCAGTTGCTGACTGACAGCCATCCCTGCCTGGTCGCCACTAAAACCTGTGAAGCATGTTGGTTGACTCGAAACGCTGCTGCTCAACATACACTGATTGTCTGAAGGTCGATAGTAATGTGGATGTTTTCAGTGGACAATAAAGATAATCTTACATTATTATTAACATTTTTATTATTATTATTCCAATCAAACACAAGTGAGGAGACTGCTCTCAGATGGGAATAACAAAATTGGTTTATTTGCTAAACATAGAGACCAGAGACAAAAACTGAAAGGATAAACGGATATTCTAAAAACAGAAACAAAGCGTATGTCACAATATAGAGTAGCCAGATACTGTTTATTGTGTCAAACATTTGTCATGCTACATGCTTTGCCTTGCCTTTTCAGAATTCCTGTGAAAGGATTTTGTGTCAATATGAGCATGTGACTGCTTTGTCCACACGTTTACAGTCGCAGGAGCAAACTGATCAGTAGATCTGGTTGCAAATAGAAAAATACTGAAACTGCAAGCATTCTTTCACCATCTCTTCCTGTCCTCTTCATCAAACCAACGGTCTGCATGTCCTCTCTCACCACATTTATAAACCTCTTTGGTCTTCCTCTTTTCCTCTGTCCTGGCAGCTCCATTCTCAACATCCTTGTTCCAGTATAATCCTCGTCTCTCTTCTGGACATGTCCAAACCAACGCAACCTTGTCTCCAAAAATGTCTAGCCTGAGCTTGTCCCTACTCATTTCTAATCCTATCCATCTTCGTCACACCCAATGAAAATCTCAGCATCTTTAACTCTGACACCTCATGATCTGCTGCCTGTCTTTTCATCAGTGCCTCCATCTCCAACCCGTATAGCATAGGTAGCCTCACTACCATCCTGTAAACCTTTCCTTTCACTCTTGCTGGTACCTGTTTTTCACAGATCACTCCTGCTATTTGTCTCCACCCATTCAAACCTGCCTGCACGCTCTTCATCACCTCTGTTCCACACTCGTCATTACTCTGAACTGTTAATCCCAAGTATTTAAACTCCTCCACCTTTGTCACCTCTACTCCCTGCATCCTAACAAGCACGATTACTGCAAAGAAGAACTAAATGCAAAAACATTTATCAAAATTATGTGATCACCTGATCATCACACCTTTATTAGCTCATTGGACATTCTGAACCAAAACATTTGCCCATTCAGTCAGGCACAGATCAAGTGTGAAGTGAAAGTGACTATTTGTCATTGTGAAACACAGCACAACACCTGGGGCCTAGTCCCAAACCACTAGGCCACCACTGCCCATAAAAAGACTTGGCTTAATTAGT
This sequence comes from Hepsetus odoe, assembly GCA_017165825.1. Lineage (NCBI taxonomy): Eukaryota > Metazoa > Chordata > Actinopteri > Characiformes > Hepsetidae > Hepsetus > Hepsetus odoe. Next base: position 18,488,151 of record CM029375.1, on the reverse strand, counting down.
ACCAATTCCCACATATGTACAGACCACTGGACTGGACTGGACTAATCCTGCTCTGTACCAAAGTACATAGTCTTGGTGTAAGAAGTAAAGGGCCTTTGCTGAACTGTTTTCACAAAGTTAGAGGCAGATAGCGTGTCTCTGAATGCCGCAGCATTACAATTATCATTACTCCTCAGTGGAATTGAGGGGCTTAGTCCAAAGCCTGAAACACAGCACCCGACCATTAACCCCCATCAACCCAACTTTGCTGCTGGCCCTTGTCATTCTGTTAGGTAGATTTCTCACAGTCCCCAACAAACCCAAACTCCACTATCAGATAGTGAAAAATAATTCATCACTCCTGAAAATACATTTACACAGTTTTTACCACTCCAGCCAACACTTGGCATCCCTCATAATGATTCCAGCCATACATTCATACTAGCAGGCAACAAGACTACCTCAGATTTGTCTCTTGTTGGATAGTTTTAGGCAGCTTTTGTGGCAACATGAGGGTGTGTACATTCTCCAGCATCTGGCAAGAAAATGTAAATTAAGTACTACACACTTTTAGCTGTTTCGTTTAAAATACAAACAGAGTTCTAAGTTTACAAATATACAAGTTTTTTTTTGTTTTTTTTTTTCTGAGTGATACTATTGCAAGTAAAAGAACAAGAGACAAAGAGATCAGAAAACACTGGCGAGAAATTAGTTTGATGCTTTATTATATCATAGTTTAGTTGCATAACGATGAGATCTCCTCTCAGTTTGGTTTGTGGCATTGGCCACAAAGTTAGTCATATGCCACTTGTCATGTTATTAAATCAAAGCTGCAAATCAGCTATGGAAATGACTGGTAGACTACTGTTTCTTTGAAAGAAAGTTACTATCCTTATTGTGAAACGCAGCACAGCAGAAAGAAACTCAACCTCTGTATTTCACCCCTAAACACACATGCACCTGGGGAGCAGTGGTGGGGGACAGTACCTTGCTCAAGGGTACCTCAGGGCAACCTACTGGTGAGGGAATTGAACCCACAATCTTCCGATCCTGGACCAACTCCCTAACCACTAGACCCCAGTGTTACTGTTGTGAGTGACAAAAGTTAAGCTTATTTGCAGCTGCTCAGCCATTGAAACCCATCTCATCATGAAACACTGTACTGATTTTGCTTTCTCAGTTCATCTACCAAGGCAGCTCTTCTACATCCTATTCTACTGCCAACATTTGTCTATTAAAACTGCATCCGCCTGTGCTTAGTTTTATATACCCGTTAGCAATGGCTGTGGCTGAACCACCTGAATTCAGGAGGGGTGTCCACATACTTTAGGTTACATATAGTGTGTTAAATACGTGGGACATCTCTGCAGACAAGGGAAATAAATAAATAATATTCTGAAAAAGAAAAAACTTTCTCTGCTTTCCATTTTTGGAAATTGCTGTTAAACTGTGCAACTGACTGTTCATCTGTGGTTAATAGTGAAAGACAAAGTTTTATTTCAGAGCTTCAACAGAAAAGTTATTTATCTGTAATGCAATATCTGCACTGGCAGTTATGTGCATGAATAACTCTTGAAGTCTTGAACAGTGGTGGATCTAGCAATTCGGTGAGGTGGATGTAGGTCCAGGCACTAAAAAATAAAAGTGTGAGCTCTCCCCTAAAGCATTCAACCTCACAACTAGCAAGGGTGTTAACAAGATTCTTAAGCATCAAGTAATAAGTGTGAATCCCTAAACTAAACAATAACTTCTTTTTGGTAAGTAATTAATATCATTGGGACCAAAGGGCCAAAGCCAAAAAGTAGAAGCAAATTACAGAAAGAAATGCCAGAGCACAGGTTGTTGTTTGAAGCACAAAAGTAAACAAAAAGATAAAATACCATTTTATAAACACGGCAAATACTTATCCAGCAAATCTGAAGGTAGAAACACCAGAGAAGCAGTTGTGAACAATGCTGGACACCGCTTCTTTGTTCACAGCATTAACTGAAAGTGAAAGTGTCATTGTGAATACACAGCACAGCACAAAATACAGCCTCTGCATTTTACCCATACACACACGTACAGCAGGGGGCAGCTATTAAAAGCGACTGGGGAGCGGTGTTGGGGACGGTACCTTGCTCAAGGGTACCACAGGGCAGTCTACCGGTTTGAGATTTGATCCCATTACCTCCTGAGGCCAACTCCCTAACCACTACTCCACCGCTGCCCCACACTGGTAACACTTCCAGTTTTTGTATCTTGATTTTTGTTTTGTTTTTTCCTAATCTAAGGTACAGCAGATGACTCATAGTGCAGATAAAGTACTATTTTACTGTACACTCCAGCCTCATCTTCCTCTGTCAGCTGCTCCTGTTAGGGGTTGCCACAGTAGATCAACGGTCTCCATTTCTTCATGTCCTCTGCATCTTCCTCCTTTAAACCAGCTGTCTGCATGTTCTCTCTCAAAACATCCATAAACCTCCTCTTTGGTCTTTCTCTTTTCCTCTTTTCTGGTAGCTCCATTATCAACATCCTTTCCCCAATATAATCCTCGTCTCTCTGTACATATCCAAACCAGCGCAATCTTGCTTCTCTAATTTTGTCTCATAAATGTCCCTCTAATATATTCATTTCTAGTCCTGTCCATCCTCCTAACACCTCCAGCTCTGCTGCCTGCTTTTTTTTCAGTGCCACCGTCTCCAACCTGTATAGCATAGCTGGTCTCACTACTGTTATGTAAACATTTCCTCTTGCTGGTACCTGTCAGACACAGATCACCCCTGCCCATCTTCTCCACCCATTCCCACCTTCCTGAACTGCATCCTAACCACTCCATTTTCCTCCCTTTTGTTCACACTCATGTTTTCTTTCTTGGTCCTACTCTCCTTCATTCCTCTTACTCCAGCTGCGGGAGAGAAATTCAAGGTTTGGCCACCTGTGAATTTGTCATGCTTGTTTAAAATGACAGTCCTTGCACTGCTTCTGGTCACAAGTCAGTAGTTTAGCTCAGCAGTACTACGGCCTTTGAGAGATGAACAATGAGCAGAGTAGTGTGAATGAGAAGCAGCACTGATATTTGTTTTATTTTTAATTTGTCCTGCTGCGTCGAAAGTGCTGCTCGAAGTGATGGGAGCCTGCGCTATGACAGAACAACCCTGTTGTTCAACAATCTTGTTAGCAACTCTGCTAGAATGGACTGTTTGCTGGGCAGATTAGGCCTATTAATATGTGATAGAATCCAAGACACAGGTGGCTCGATACAGTATATTTGATATTCTCTGTTCTTCTCTGCTCAGCTGGGACCAACAATTACATAATTTTTAAGCCTGTTGTGAGCTGAACTGGGTAACAGCAGAAACAGAACAAATAAAAATAACATTATTTCCTCATAGTAAGACTAAGGCTGGAGTCAGGTCTATAACACATGAACAGCAAAAGGGCAGTATTATGAAAAATGGATAAATTAGGGGGGAAAAAATCTAAATATCCAAAGCATTTAGCCTGCTGTAAGCTTGGCAGCAAAATAAAGAAAAAACTGCTAGAAAATTATACTAAATAAGAGTGTTTAATTCAGCCTAAATGGCAGTGTTAATGGTAATAGTGTTGGTGATCAGGTTAATGGTGATGATGATGGTATTTTCCTTTCCATTGCTTCTCTACACATGGTCAAGTTAGTAACCAGTGGTCACAAACCCCTGGTCTTTCAAAGCTTCTCACTTTGAAATCATGCTTTTTTAGAAATGCTTTTCAAATTTGCTTCATATCTCCTTATGCAGGATGATCCAGATGGTGGCCACATGTTAGTGTGGTTTCAGGTTAACTACTTTTCTTCAGTATAAAGAGCTGTTACTAGCTCTATCTTTTCCTGTTCGGCTCAGCATCCTGTATTTAACACATCTGTCCTCCCTCTGCTCTAATGATGCTGCTTCTGCAGTGTACTGCCTGCAGTCCCTGCGCGCAACCCACTGATTAAAACACAGCCATTGCCAACATGGCACACTCACACACACACTCACACACACACACACACACACACACACACACAAACACACAAACTCACACACAAACACCAGCTCTATAGCTTTGTTGAAGAGAAAGATGAAAGTAGGTTCATCACCCATCCACCTCTGATTAGATAAGTTTACGACTCCAGGCAGGATAGAAAGAGGGAGCGAGAGAGACAGAGAGTACAGAGAGTAGAGTGGAAGGGGGAGAGAGCAAGACTGATTGTTCACCCCATCTCTGGACTAGTTGATCAGCACCTTGCAGGCTCTCTTGTTGCTGTACCCATAGCACCATCCAGTGGCCAGATGTTCCCTTTACTCATCAGATCTCAACACAGCATCCATAATACAGCTCAAATAATTAGCTTGGACACGCTCCCCACATTGTCCAGCCCTAAAGGCCACTAAAACCCACAAGCCACTCTGCCACACATTGGAGATGTGCTGAACACACTGGAACAACCCAGCACTCTAATCCACACTAGCCCCCAAAAGGGACCGCAGCCACCCTCGTGCAAAATCAGCCCCTTCTCTTGCTCCCCTCACCATAAAAGTACAGCTTAACACCTCTACTTTATGAGCAAACACGCTGGAGAAACAGGTCAGCGCTTTTTAAAAGTGGTTTTATTCAGCCCCGGGGAGCCATCTGCTGTGGCTTTCAGGAAATGGTGCATTCAGCACCCCAAAATAAAGCCCAAAATAGCATCTTGCTATATAACACACTGAAATTGTTTTTTCTTCAGCATTGAACCTCTGGGATCATGAACCTATCTTCTTTAGTTCAGAAGAAAACGGCAGGTAACCAAAGTCCAAATATACAATTGCACGCCACGTTCAGATTTATAGTCCTGAGACAGTGATGTGGCCCACAACTGTTATTGGAGGATTGGATATTCACTAAAGCTCTTCCCTTCCAAAGATAACAATCAAACAATTAAATTCATTAACACTTGACTATTCAAGTGCTGACAACACTAGAAGGAGGAAGTAAAATAGGCCTTTCTTCCAACAAACACCAGCCTCCCCAATGAGCAATGCATCTGAGAGATTTATGGAAGAAACCCAAAGTACCTGCCTCCAAGCTCAAATGGGGATTACTGATTTTCCACTTTTTAATAATTTAACCAATGAGATCTTTTGAAAGGTTTAATGTGAAATGATCTCTTGTAGAGAACACATATTTCGTTACAGTGGGGGTGGGAGGATGTACATTCTGCTTATGGGTAACATTTGTATTGTGCACAATTACCATCTATTTTCACCCGTGTGTTTACAATTACAGACTGTAGTACATGTGTTTCTTGGCTTCATTATCATTAACATCATTAACATGGTAGCCCCCATCTTCATCAATAGTCAGGAGCCCTGCAGGACCCACCCCCAGGTATTATGTGGAAGGTAGGTCATTCTAAGAACAGCACTCACACTGATATCACACTACATACCCATTTGCTATGATACTTTTTTATTGTTTGTCACTGTAAAACGTATTGTAAAATATATCCCTCCCTCTATTACGTTGGTTATATTAGCCAACTTCAGAAGAATATTTTTTCAATGGCATGATACGTGGGCTGTGAATTATATGAACAAATTGCCAGATTGCCGCTATACTTTATACAGCACATCTATAAGTAGCTGTATTTCCCCTAGCCTTGTGATACTTCTTGAAAGTGACTATTCTTGTCATCGTGAAACACAGTATACCACGATCCACAATGAAATTCAACCTCTGCTTTTTACCCACACAAACCATGCAGTAGGGGGCAACCTGCTGGTCTGGGATGCAAACCCGTGATCTTCCAATCCTGGGGCCAGCTCCCTAACCAATAGGTCACCACTGCTTTCTTGCCCTATTGATACCATTACAACAAAGTTTACTTCTATGTTTTTTCTTCAGCAAAGACATCATAACCTTTAATTTCTTTTTTGATATCAGATCAAGATTAGACTTTCCAGCCCCAGCATGCATGAACATCTTGTAATAAATTTTAAAATATATATACTTTTTAAAGCCTAATCATATAATGGAACTATCATAAAGCAGTGATCCAGATCATACTGCAACTAGTCCATGTATAAGCTCTCTTTAATGCAGCCTTTAGAGAAAGGGTTTCCTGATTTTTCTGTAAAGAGACAGTGTGCCTGCAGGCCACCAACACAGCTCTAAATCTGATTTAACTAAATAAAAGTGGAACAGAATGAGCTTATGTCTGTTCAGAATGAAAATTTGCAGCTAAACTGGCCCGATATTGTCAAAGTCCTAGTCCTGGTGACCTTGCATTAGCATTTTCATGCTTTATCTCCTCTTGCACAGTTTTCAACACGGGCCTGGGTGGGTGAGGTGAATAGTCCCAGGAAAACACAAGCGTGCAGAACAGGGGCTGCTAGCACTGAGAGTGAGATCCTCATCATTAACCACTTTAGACATCTGGTTCCCATCACCACTGCTGGAAACTGTTATGACTTGATGACTTTTTCTAAATGCAGTTCACTTCAGACCACTTTAAATGACATTCAGATCTCAGAATCTTGTTAACTGTACCTTACCTGCCAAAGCTTGAGAAGCTTTCACTGCTTCTGACATCTGTAGTTTATTATTAGTAGCTCAAAGAAAGCGGTTCAATATTTTGCAGAAAACCGGAGATGGTTGATTTATTTTAGTCTGAGTCGATTCAGTAGCCTTTGGGGTTTGAGTGGAAGTCCCGAATCTTTAATAGAGAACTTGTTGTTCTTTTTATTATTCAAGCAAAAATCTTCCATTTGAAATGCAGACGGAAAGCACTTAATGCTGTAAAAATTTGCAGCTGGAAAAAGTAATGGAAAGAGATTTGATCTCAGGCTCTTTCCCCTTTTTTAATTAGGTTTTGATGCTGTAAATGCAAGCTAGCAATTTCAAAATATGAAAAAAAAAAATAAAGATGACAGTGACAAAATTTGAAAGAAACGGTTTGAACAACCTGCTGCTTAGTCTGTAATTTGTATATCAGGTGTGATCGCAGGATAAAGTGAAAGCTAACCAGCTGACGTTTTAAAGGAATGTGATCTATAATTTAAACTTTAGCTCAATTAGCTATTGCTCTTCTTCTGTCCATTTTGATACTGACAGGCTGTTATTATGAGCTGTACTGAATTTGACACCAACGTAACCTGTGAGAGGAAAGTGGTCGTGTTAAACCGGACTCTTTTCTGAGCGGTGGGAGAACAGCACTGCATGAATGTGGCAAAACTGACAGGCAAAGTTACACAAGTTAAATGTTTCTCTTTCACATTGCGATTGGCCGTTTCAATTGATTTTATTTATTTTTTTGTTTGTTTGTTGTATTGGGTTTTTTACCCACTGGCTTAACTTCTATAAACCCTCTGTCTTTACAGCAACTCCCGTTACGTTTAATCCAGGGAGCAGAGGCCTGGGGTCAGGGGGATATTTGGAGAGAAATGGGGCAGTGGTTAGTGGTTAGGGGAGTTGGCCACAGGATCGGAAGATTGTGGGTTCAAACCCCTTACCAGTAGGTTGCGCTGAGGTACCCTTGAGCAAGGTATTGTCCCCGTCACTGCTCCCCGGGCGCTTTCAATAGCTGCCCCCTGTTGCATGGTGTTTGAGTGCATGGGTTAAATGCACAGGTCCAGTTTCATTGTGGTTCACTGTGTGTTGTGTGTGCTGTGCTGTGACCTTGCAATGACAAGGGTTGTCACTTTCACTTTCAAATGCCCCACCAAGCAGTCATCATGTCCCAGCACACCCACTATAGATTATCAACAGAACTGTTAACAAAAAAGTCAACAGCACCAGGATTAGAAAAAGGACTATGATTTAGGATTTTTAAGTTTGGTTTTACTTTTAGGTTCAGAATACTTTATTTTATGAGCTGGAAGTTTACATTAAGGTTACATTTCATAGATGTTAAGTCCCAGACCTGTAAGATACACTGAAGTATTGTTTGTGCAAGGACTGTCCCCCAACCCGGCTTCCCGGATGAAGGATATGGCTGCCCCCTGCTGCTCCGTGTGTATGGGTGAAATGCAGAGAAAGCGTGTCATTGTGGTTCACAATGACAGGTAATCACTTTCACTTCAAACTGTTTTTTAGTCCTTATACAGCCAAACAAGAGCAGTGCAGGGTTGATTACTGACATTACTAATAGTTCATTTGAGAACTAATCAAACTAAAAAACAAACAAAATACTAGTTCATGGCTTGGAAGTTGGACATGAACACTACCTCAAACAAACACTCCCTGAAATAGTTCATGTTTCTCATTTACATAATTTTAAATAATTAAAGCCTACTTGGCATATAGAATACAATTATGCATGCTATTCCTAACAAATAGACTAGGGGTTCTTCAAAGGTCTGCAGTGTCTGGAGTGATGCACTTGTGAGAGACACACATGAATCTAACCACCATCAACCAATGATTTCTGTCATATTGGTTAATCCTGTACCCACAATTCTGACTGAATTGTTGTGTGTGTGTGTGTGTGTGTGTGTGTGTGTGTGTATATATATATATATATATATATATATATATATATATATATAAAAACATTATTTAATAGTTTAAATGTTCCTGCCCTCCAGGTGGACAGCTCTATTTCTGCCACACTTCATTCATATACATTAATAAGAGTGGAAAAGTTATATGCAAAAAAGGCCAATAATGTACATTCAGCATTGTCAATATTTGTCACTTACTTTTAGATTAATATCATGTTTACAGTTCATTCTTATTTCTAAATATTTCAATATTTTTATGTAGGACTGTAAAAACATTAAAACTATTCCGAAGGGAAATGGGGGGAGGGGGGGTCCTTCATAAACTACCAGAAGAGGGAGACATAACGTAATTTGTTTAACATCTATTCTGACAGGGAACACTTGGCCTGGGAAAACTCTCAAAGGCACTGGAGAAGAGAGAAGCTGGGAGATTGAAGAAATAAATCCTTATATATAGACCACCTCCACTGACCATGCGTGTGGCAAAATATACAATGCTCACTGATTCCATTTTGTTTTATTTCAGACATGGTAAAAATAACATTTTGGAGTAAAGGCACGCAGAGGAATTGTAATGAGCACAATCACAGGGGGAGCGGATAAATACAGCGGTCAGTGTAACTCAACACAAACATACATTCAGGTGAATAATACACTGAATATGAACAAGCCCACACAATGAATGCAGGAATGAGAGAAAACACTGTACACAGACAATATTTACAACTTCTTTCTTCTAGATAGCAGCACTGTACATTCAGTTAGTGAGTCCAATACATTCACACTCACAGAGAAAGCATTTACTCAAAGGCCCTATAGAAAACTGCACAGAAATCTTTAACTGGCTTGAATGGTTTTGTGTGGATTGTTTGGCTACAACACATGCACACCTAAACACTGTGGTTTAGACAGCATCTCAGAATCTTCTTTTCTGTGGTTTATCAGAGAGCATACCGGCGTCAGTCTCTCAAGGCCGACACGTTCTGCTTTCCTTTGCATTACTTATCTGCTCTCAAAAAGGGATGATGGACAATACTACACAACACAGATCACAAACCTATCACTGAGTACAAGAATATTGTTTTGTCTTGATTTTTTTCAGCAATGCACTGAACATTTTCAGCAGAAAGATAAAGATCTGAGCCACTGGACCTGCATGCAAATTAATTTCATTCTTCATTTAAACCTACATAATTAGCATCAGGAGTGCTTCGAATGCAAACACTTAAGAGCCATCTTTCAGAGCAGTATTTGTTTTAGCTGACATAGTTTTGGAGGTAATTTCCCAAGTCGATTTTTTTTGGAGGCAATCCAGAGTGAGAGGTCAGGAATGAGAAACTCAAAAGTATTCAGAGTAAGCCACGGCCCCGACCACACAGGAAAAATTACCCTGATGGATGGGATTTTGTCTTATTCAGGATATAAAAACATTCAAATTAATCTCTTTCCCTAACTAGACCTGTTCCTTCTAGGCCAATGGATGAAGCCTCAGGTATTTGTTCTATGAAAACAAATGCATGCATTCACACACACACACACACATATTCACACACACACACACACACACACCCTCTGTCCTGCAGAGCACCATTCTACCAGTGGCAATTCTTACATTGCTAAATCACTAAATCACACACATGATGCAACCATTCCTTTTCACTCTATGAGTTCAAAAATTATATCATATATTTGAAATATTATTTTATTCCCATTTATCCGCCTTTTTGATTTCAGGTTGCCCTTTATATTTTTAAAAGGCAAGTGCAGTTGATCAAGATTTTGTCAAGAATTAAAGGAAGATTTCTGGCAAAAATCAAAATGACAAAATTTTCCACTTTTCCCAGCTGTAGTTGATCAGCCAAGATCTGTTTTGTGTCCATATGGTGTTTCCTTAATTAAATGCTGGAGCTACTAGGCTTACACTGCCAATGAAAACTACAAGTTAATAGTCACCCACATTGTTTCTGTAAATACATCTAAAAACCTCTCAACCTGCTCAAAAAATATTCAGCTATAAAACAGAATGTGCCCATGCTGAACACTGAGCACTTCAGACAATCAGTACTGGAGTAGGACTACTGATCTAGAATCAGTTTTGACCACCATCAGTATGGAGGAATCCAAGGTCAATCTTCCTTACTTCTTTTTTACCAGCCCTAGTGTTGTTTCAAATGACTGTAAGCAGCACTGATGCTAATTCTTCTAGCTTTTTATGTCACACTGTGTCTAAAATCACACTGGCAGGTCTTTGAAAGCTTAATGAAGAACTAGATGCAGGATCGAGAGAAGTTTTGGTGATGCATTTTTCAGGAAACCATTTAGATAATTAGAGAATTGTTTTTGTTAGCCTTGTAGCTCTCGAGCTAAGTGACAAGCCATGTTGTAAAGAAGATAAAAATGTCAGACTGCACATGTCTGATTGACAACTGGGTAAATGCAGCATTGTGTAAATGTTTTTCTTTTGCCAATAATTCCCTCAAATAACACATTTTCCTTTCTGAATTGTATAACAGCACATGATTAAACAATATTAAAAGAAGTTCAAATCATCTTAAAGCCTCTATTAAAAGGTCTATAAGACCTACACAAGCATCTGGAGTGTCTGTTACACTCAAATGATTAAACTATTTACAGCACAAAATCCTTCTATGGCTTCTGATGATAAACAAAGCACAGCATGGGGTGGGAACAATGAACATGTTATTACATTTATGCTGTTCACTGGTCAAATGTAGACAAATGCAAAGAGCAAACTACTTTCTTCAATGCCTGAATTTAGGACATGGCATTAGAGCTGACAGTGTTTTGTTTTCCATGTGTATTCAAGTATTATCAGGAGCATAAAGTAAAAACCCTTCTATGAACACTACTATCCCTTAATTGTCTACATGTATAGTATAGACACTGTTCTGTAATAAAGTTAATACTGTAGGGTATTTTTACCTCTATAAAGATTTACATATGCTGTACATATGTTAGTAATCTGACAAATCCGTTCTTTTTTTGGATCCACATTCTTACTCAGGTCAATTCCTCAGTCCAAAACTCTTACGTTTTGTCCAGCCCTTAATGTGACAGGTGATTTGTGAGGCAGCTGAAAAAAAAGTTGAATACTTTATATACAGGGCCAGCATTACCCTCCAAAAGGTTTTGGTCAGTGTTCAGGTATTGCTACAGTCAGTATATACAGGTTCTGAATCTAAATAGTTAACAGTAGTCCTCATCCTTGCTTGTGTTATAAACATGTTTTAGGGTGTATTGTCTCACAGTTGTTTTCTCGATGTGAACATTCTTCACAATGCTTACAACTCTAATGCTGCACTCCCACACAACTATTTCTCAACCAAACAGGTCTAGCCAAGCAGATCCGAGTCCATATTTCAGTACATATTTTAACCACTAATCTCAACGTTCATTATATGTGTGAGATGTGACGTCACTTATGTAGTTCACACATAGAGTAGAAACACATAGTTTCAGAATTTTGGTTTAGAGCCGCTGGACAACCAAGTTTCAGATCTTCCAAGGTTGTGCTTCAATAATTAAAGTCTGAGTAGGGGTATGTTTTGAATACTTTATGAATCCATCGTGTGTAGTGGGCAACATTCACAAAAATGCCTGGTCGATTGTGTCGAGCACATCCTCTGCCATGGATGCTAACGCCCACTATAACTTTACTTCCTTTTTCCTGACATACTAGTGGGCCGCCGTAGTCTTTCTGTTGGAATTACAACATATATCAATTATTGCAATTATTAATAAATGTAACCAACTATTTAATGTGTATGATGTTCATTGTGATAGTTAATTAACAGCTTCCTTTTAAGACACCTAATGTAGTATTATGTCATTGTTCTTACCTCACACACTCCTTCATCTCTCCTCCCACCAGCACATACTTTAGCGTTAGTGATCTGAAGAGTTCCCCTATGCAGCTGTTGGCAGCGTTCATTGCTGACAATGGGCAGGTGAACACTCTTTAAGGTTCCCTCATATCCAGTATCTAGAAAATATTTACATGGTTTGATTTTTACAGTATGTTATGTTTTTAGTTGGGCAGAGGTCCCCAATTCAGGTCAGTGGAGGCTCGGTGCCAAGCACAGTTTGGTGATTTCTCTGCTCAAACAAACCTGGTTTAGCTCACCTGACAAATGCCAGGTTTAGTGAGTGTATTTGAGGAGGGAAATCATCAAATTATGCTTGTTTTGGCCCTTCAGGTTTAGAATTTAAATTGATTTCCCCAAAATTATAAGATATTACTCACATTTAGTTTCTCCCCAGCCATATGTAGAACAAATGATGCCATCCTGAATTCTACAGCCAGCTACAGGCAGCTGGATCTGCCTCACATGTTCAGTTATAAGAGCAGGTCTGATAGACATAGAGAGTGCAATGTCATATACCTACATTTTTTTTTTATTTAACCTTTTTTAAGCCAGGTAAGACACTAACAAAATGTCTTGTTCAAAGTGGCAGCCTGGCAAAATATCAACCAAATACTGAGTAAGATTAAGCAATGGGTTAACATATGAAAAAATCACAATACTGATAAGTGGTTACCTAGGGCTTATAGCTAGGGCTAGTTATTTGCTGAAATGTCTTACTGTGCAAGTTGCAGCAGGGCAAGTCCAGAACCCTCTGGGCCACAGACAACGTGAACTATCTTCCTTTCCTGCCTGCTCCAACTACTCTCAGCAGACTCATTTAGATGTGCAGAGCCAAGCCATACTGTGTACTCTGACAGGTCAGGGACACTGAGGAAGAGATAAGAAACATGCGGTAAATGCTTGATGCATGACATTAATCAACAAATGAGCAAGGTGCATAAGGACAAACATATACAATTCTATGAGACACATCACTGCCTATTTGAAGCCAGGGAAGCTTAAAGAAGAGTTCCTAATATTATTATGATCATATCATCTCGCAATTTCTGTATGTACTACTGGTGCACTTGAATGATATGTAAATTAAACCATAAAAAACAAATTCCAGTTACTTTGTAGCTTATATGTGGTTAATGTTCATTTTGAGGATTGTACATAAATGGGTTGCTCTAACATTGTTGGTCCCTAAGCATCAGTGACCCTGATTTGTAAAGTCAGACACATAAGACAAATGATGAGAGATCTGGAGAAAATGCTCTTTTGCCCTGAGAAATAGGAGGTCAAATGCAGGACATAATGTGCTTGTGTAACAGGGCTATAGATAATTACCATGAGGAAAAGCACTCTCTGTCTGTCAGCACCCACTCTTCACGAACTAGAGAGCCTCCGCACCAGTGAGTGGCCCTGAACAGATCAGTAAAACATGAGACTGATAGGTATCTGAAAGTGACTAACATGACTATCACACATTATAAAACACCATGCATTAGAGAGATGTTTAAATACATTTAACATAGAATAAAGCATAGATCACTAGGTATTTCTGGAAGAGACTTTCCTAGGAATTCACACTGGGATGTTTCCAAGGTATGAATGGCACATTGTGTAAAAACAAGATTTAGAAAACGGTCCCACAAAGTGCAGCCAAGAGTACCAACATTTATTCCTACAATATTTACTTTAACCTGATGTAAACATTCTAATCATTGGAGATAAACTTTTGGATTCATTGTTAAATCACCCACCCTTTTTGTATGCTGACCATCCAGCTGCCTTCTTTAATCAGTATTGGGCCTCCACCCACTATTCTCACTTGCTTATGAACAAAACAGGATGCCTGTGAGACTTCAGCTGGAGTGGTAAAAAGAGAAAAAACAAAGAAATGTTATAAAAAGTGTAAAAAAAGTGTAAAAAGCTAAAGTTATCTAAACCAAACTATATCAAACACTGTTATGGTAACTGCAATAGTAAAATTATACATAAGAAATTTTAAAATAAAAAATATATAATTACCTGTTTGTGGTAGAGCATTTTGTAATGGCTCACCTGCAAAACATCCAAACAACAAATTACATATTTTATATAATTATATGTTTTATATAAATTATATAAATATAATAGTTTAATAAAGAAAAATGTGTGAGCAATTTGGATTAACTGGGACAGCATGTGGGACTGCTTAGACACTGACTGAGCATGACCTATGAATGTGTGCGTGTGCATGTGTGTGTATGTGTGTGCTCAAGGGAGAGCAGAGACAGAGGAGGTGCTGACAGCCAACCCCAGGTGGACTTTAGTGTCTTTAATTAAATTGAATATTTTTTGTATGCATGTGTGCAAGTTTGGTGTGTGTGAGGTTTTGCAAATCATATATTACTGTCTAAAACATTGTCAAGTGTAGCACATATGACTGATCAACTGGCTAGTAAACATTGAACTGTGATAGTTCAAGGGATCTAAATGATAGGAATTAACTATATAATTTCTAATAATTAAATTATCAAAACAGTCACTACACACCACTCTGCTGCTTAGCTTATTTACATAGGGCAGTATTATAATACTGTTGGTTTTACAGAAATACAGACTTTGTACAAATTTTTGCCCATTTATTTATTGTTAAAAAAGACTTATGATGACACAAGAATCTGGTGCCAAACAATCACAATAGACAATTAATAGCTATTTAAAGGCTGTCAGGAAGCTATTAGTTGTGTACAGCTATATACTGTATGTATTTAGGCATAACTCACAGGGTTTGACATTGCAGTAATCCCAGGGGATCAGAGAGCTGTTGGTGTAGCACCATGGCCCATGTTCGTCCTTGTCTGGATTCCTACAGAAATTTCCTTCCAGTTCTTCACGCACTGTCACATCTCGTTCATTTCTGTTAAAAGAATCATTAGACAGTATTAGAAAGTGTATCTCCCAGTATCTGTAAATGCTGTAAATGCTGTAAAAGTCCATTTATGTCTAATGTTATAAGATATCTAATTAGAAAGCATAGGCTTTTTCATGCCAGTCCTGTACTTTCTAGACATAAGATTTTCACTCTATAGAGAAAAAAAAAAGCATATGGCTTCAGTATTACTCATGACATGACCTTTTTTACTCAGCTCTCCCATATTAACAGCCAGGAATCCTCCTTATTCAGGGAATACACAAAACACTGTCAAAACACTGCAAATTTCAAGCAGGAATTCCATGTGAGCAAAGAAACCCAAACACTCCAAATAAGCCTGAGAGGTTACACACTTCAGTCTAGTTTCCAACCAGCTCCACACAAGCATAATCCCCCTTTGTCTGAGGTTTTCCTATGAGTAACCTCTGACCTGGTTGTGATTTCTTGTGAGGTGTAAACCAAATGGCAAACCTGACCACCTTTGATGTGTGCATGGCAAGAGGTTTGGCTGATGGAGGGCAGAGGTCAGCACTAAAGCACGCTGCTCCAGCTGTGGTACTGCCTGTAATTCTTGGGGAATTAAGTCACTCCAAATGCCACACTTTCACATCAATTAGAAGTCTTTAAAAGAGGGGTCCTCCACTAAAATGTGTTTTTCTTCCTCAGAAAACTGCAAAAGGCTTATTTTCTCTAGCAAGACAAATACACCCTGACAATCCCGGGACCTCTGTGCTTTGTTTCACTGCCCTATTGGGCTTTTGCAGACACAGGGAAGAAGAGAACTTTGACCTGGAACTTGTTCATAAAACAGGGAAGTTATTTAATGCCATTTTAGAGTGGACAACTGAAAAAGCGTTAGTGTTCAGTTGCACTGCCTTTCACACACACACACACACACACACACACACACACACACACACACACACACACACACGCACACACAGAAACAGAAAAAAAGATCCAACTGTCCATATGGACACCAGGAGCAATATAAAGTATATTTGATAATATCAATATCAAATATCAAGCAATATCATACAAAGGTCCAGTGAAAACCAAGAGGAAAACACTAGGACATTTGTAAATTTGCCACTTTGCCTGTTCCATTAATATTTTTTAGATTAATCTTTGAGCTGTATCTTTGTTAAAAACAACTTAATAGATAATTAATTTCATAAGCAGCAAGAATGCATTATGCGACTGTCCTTGGGATCCAGCATGAAGAAAATGTAGGAAATGGACCCAGTTTCGTTTCCATGGAAACTAAGTGAATGGCGTTGATTTAAAAGATTCATGAACATAAGTGTTTATTGTCCTGTCTTATCGTTAGGTGGGGCAGAAATATTGTAATGCACTTTAGAAATATTGTAGTTCACACCTAAACATCTTAGTCATTTTTGCGCTCCTGAGGGTAATTCAGTATGAAATTAGATCTGGAGTATCAGAGAGAGCTTCGTGACAAGGTCTTACCTTTCAGAGTAATCTTTCCATGGAGCACATGGAATGCCAGAGCGCGTCTTCACCTGCTTTCCTTTGTATGTCTCCCCAATGCCTGTATAACATTCTGAACACCACAAAAAATCATGAACTAGCTACAGTGGATTAAATAACAAAGTGTTACAGCTGATCTTACACAAAAAGTCAAATGTTTGTATGTGTTTAGATTTTATTTAATATGGAGCCTGTATTTATAATGTTGACTGGGGTCAAAAAAACACATCACAGCTACAATTTCCCAGTGGTATGTGACGCTCTTATCCCAGTGGCCCCAATCAGAACGGCAGCTAAATCGATTTTAGCATCACTGTATGTGTAAATTCTCTCATGAAATGTCCCCTGGGCCCTGCGAGCCTCATGTAGCTGTCAATGGTGATTAATGTTTGAGTCATTCTGTCTCCAACACTGCTGTTTTCTAGGGAGCTCAGGCTACAGGGACCCATCTGCACCAATGCCAAAAAAGCAAACATGGAAGAAAGAGTACAAAACCTGCATTTTAAAAAATTGCTGCACTAAAATAAAACCTGCATCAACTTTACATTCTGCAACACCAAAAGAAATCAAAGACCAGTAAAAAAAAGAGCCTTTTTAGACTATGTAAAAAAAGGCTCTTATAGCTGCTGTTTAAGATTCCTGGATAGCAAAATAAAAAAAAAAGGAACCGTGTTCTGAAGAGAGTATTGGTCTAAAGCCTTACCAGAATGGTAGAGTTTGTTACTGCAACAAAGTTGGATAAGCACTACCCTAGATTTTAGAAAAAAACTTGTGAACATGTGATGTATGACCAAGAAGGCCATTTCTGAGGATGTTATGTTAATGCCCGGTGCAATGAAAGCAATGAAGGTCTTTAGTAAGCCAAGAGTATTATAAACCTGGGAACCATAAAATTAAAAAAGCATAAATATGAGGGTGAGGGTTATTTTTGCTAAAGTTACAGAAGAAGTACTAGCATCACAAAAAATACTTTATATGCAATATGCATTTACTGAATGCTGAGCAAATGCCTCTTACCCTCAGATTCAGCTGTTGGGGTGCCACAGCGGGGAATATTTATGCAAAATGCCCAAGAGATATTAGGGTCAGTTGTGAAGCACCATGGAGCATGACGACCATCAGGATTCCTGCAAAAGTTCTCCCTTAGATCTCTACAATGGGCAAACACATACACATACACACACACACACACACACATGCGCACACACACACACACACACACAAACAAAATATTATTACAGATCGTGTGGCACAGATTGTGAATGTGTTTTATTTCAAATATTGAAAATATTGATTTTGCACAATTACATTCACACTCTTATTAGTAGACACAAGCCTAACTTAAGACAAGCTTATATTGAGGCTGAGAACTTTAAACCCATTGCAGGGTAATAATTAGTGTCATAGGCCAGATATATCGAAACGAAAACATCTGGGGATAGCCATGAGCTTGAGCTGAATATGGGTGGGGATTTATTAGGGTGTGAAATCTGAAACCATCACGACATCTCAAAATAAATAACAATACTCAGCTTTACAACCTCAAATTTGACATTAAGCATGGCTAAAAACTCCTTCCAAAATTAATGTAACAATAAGCATATATAAGGGAAAAACAGTTTGATCAACAAATGATATCTAGTCAGCTGGCTAGCTTGTTTTACTTTGGTTATCTGTTGTTCTCTGAACATAGGCTTGAAAAATGAGGGGACATATTTAAGATGGCACCTGCCCTTGATTGTTGGTTAACTAGTTGCGGTATTCTCAGTATGAACTCAAACATGGCCCTCTGAGAGGTGTCCACTACAGAATTACACTCTTATTGCTAATTTTATAAATATTTGAGAAGTACATATTTATGACTCACTTGCAGCGGTAATCTTGGGGTAAGTTGGAGTGTGAATGGGGAAATTGCACATCCCATCTTTGACAGGTCAGGCCTTCACGAGGCACTGCCACTGTCCCACGATAACCTTCTCCATTGCCATTGATACATGTAGTAGATGTTTCAACATCACTATGGTTGTCAGAATCTGAGAAGAAAAAAAAAACAAATACACTGAGAAACAGAAGACAGAGATAAACATCACTCCTTCAGCATGATAAATGATGAATCACACGTCATACTCCCTCTACAACTGTGTTGTTCAGAATGCAGTAATGATAGCTCTGTTTTTCTTGAGAAAAAGCAATGCTTCCTGTGTGAGTCAAAGCAGTTACATAGTAGAACTGATAAAAACAGCTCACAGTTGACTTCTGGTAAAAAACTTAATTTCATCTGTCACAGACATGCACATTAATTTTTCAACTCTTTAAATTTAACAGCATTCACTAAACCGACACTGATTCTAATCTTGATCCTGAAGAAAGTATTTACAGTACCAAAAGTATTGCCATGAGCAAGATGCAGCCACCACCATGTTTGAAGGGACTGCAATGTCCTGGGCCTTGTTTCTTCCACTACTGGAAACTGCAGCTAAATAGTTCAGCCTTCGTTATCAGACCAGATGATTTTGCTACTCTGGAGAAATGTTTGGCAAACTGTGCCTTTTAGTGAGGAATGGTTTATATTTATTGGCTATTTTTCCTCAAAGGTATGACCATCTAAACAAATGAAATCTCTTTTCAGTCAGTCAGTCATTTTCTGCTGCTTGTCCCAAACGGGGTTGCGGGGGAGTGCTGGAGTCCATCCCAGCTCACACAGGGCGAAGGACGGGGGAGACACCCTGGACAGGTCGCCAGCCCATCGCAGTAAATTTCTCTTACCTTTCCTAATTATGTCCAAATAATTCAGTTAGGTATAGTCTGACACCAACAAAGATAGAGAACTATAAGAATATATCTTATACAAGTGTAATAGAAAAATAATATTTTTTTGTAATTGTAAATACTATATGATATATTGCAGCCTTTAATTTTTAATACATTTACTTAATAAATTAACTTTGTGTGTACTGCCATTATACAGCCCTTTGTTATGCTATGTTTATCCAAAGAGCTACATACTTAGGCTGTAACGTGTAGGTTTTTACATCAATAACAGCAAAGCAGAGCTGTAGGATGGGATACAATAGAATACTTTGTGCTTATGTTTTTCTGCGTTTGCTACAAAGTAGCAGAGTAGATATTTAGAGTGTTTTCTGGCCTTAAGAAAGGAAGTCTAATAGACAACAAGCACATGTTCCAAGTGGACCAAGGCCATCACATTGCAAACACAAGCTCTAATTGTTTCTACAGGCCTTGTGCATCAGCACCCGCACAGCTGTGTCATACGGTAAATGTGTAATATATTTACGGATAGTTAATTGATATACAAAGAATTGCTTAAACACATGGTCTGCTCTACCAGACAGATTTGAAAGCAGTGTAGATGCACCAATTCTTTGAGATCTGTTCATTTGGTTCGGCTGTATCCTGCCATATAGAACAGAAAACAAAAAGACAATTACAGCTCAGTAAAAAACAGGCCCCTGATGTTCAAATACTTCTGTCTCAGGCACCACTTTGTTGTCTTGCTAATGGAAACAACTCCAGCAAAGTGAAAAAAAGGAGGGACATCAGGTTAGTAAAGATGAGGCTGCTGTATGAAAAAAAACGTGTGGCATGGGGTTGAAACCCACACACGTTATATCTTTAGGGTGGATAAAAGGTTTACACAGCAATCCAAACCACAGCACTGAGCTCTCATACAGAGAAGGTAATGCACTAATGCACTGATGAGAAAAAACAAACACTAAGAGACACTGTGAACATTTGAAGCAAGAAAGTATAATACTAAAAGAGTCAATCCTCTGTCTGCTGCAAACAACATTCCTGTGAGGGTCCCAAATGAGAAGGGAGCTACCAGAAGAGGAAGCTGTAAATTTTGTAAACTTTTTTTTTCTTTTCTTCTTTCTCCTTATCTTCCAGCACATATGCACACAAAAACACTCACCACACTGTTTGATGCTGCAATACTCCCAAGGGGTTTTAGGATCCGTAGTGAAGCACCATGGTCGCTGGCGTCCATCTGGGTTTCTGCAGTAGTTATCCTTTAGGCCTTTATCTGGGTACCTGTCAGAGGAAGGGCAATTCTAACTCAGCACACCACACTCCTGCTGGCCCACATATACAGCAACACTGATTTACAATAGAGAGAACCCACAATAACCTGCAGCAAAGTAGAGTAACTGATTCTGTGCTACCGCAGCAGTCAGTAGGGTCTCTCTGAACTGCTTGGATGAACCCTAAACTCTCAAAGGCTTAAAACAACATGGCTGAACTTGCCTTCTGGCAGACTCACAAAAAATTATCAGTTCTTCTGATTTATGCTAAACAGGAACATGACAGTTCCCAGACTGCCAAGTGCTGGGAATACACTTTATTATTTTTTCCAAATATTTTCAAAAGTTGGTAAATGCCATTCCTCATGAAGTAAATGTAGTACGAGTAATTCCTTGGGATTACAGTGCTTTGATTCTTGTGAGTCTCAGGGGAGAATAGCTGAACAAACTGACATTTTTTTCTAAACCCATGTCAATGCTGTTTCCCAAGACTGTTTGGATCTAAGTTAAGCAGTACATTAGACTGATGTTGATGTAATGTAAAAGTCTGACAATATTATTTTAAGAAGCAATTCCTGCATACACCTTGATTACAGGTGCACACATTTACAATAGGAGATGCAGAGATGCACTTCTAGAAGGATCTACTCAACATAATGGTTACTTACATTTTTTAACAAAACACATTAGGAAATCTGAACAAACCCAGAAGTGTTCATGAGATTTATACAATATCTTGAGAAATATTTTACTGTTCTCTGAGCTTAATCAGCATTCTCTGAGCTTAATCAGTTACTAACAGAGCTTAGCTACCATTACCAGTTTAATAACACTGGTAGGATATTCATTCCATGAGGACTCCTACCTTTTGGGGTGGAAGAGGTGTTTGTGAGGTTGCTCTAGGTCCCATCGCTGACATTCTCTGCCACTCTCTGTGTGGTCCATAGGTCCTCGGTAGCTTTCTCCATTACATTTCATACATTCCACTGTTGAGAAGGACATGAATGATAAAATTCTCATTCTTCAAGACTAGGCCCAGAGGATTGCTCACACAGACAGCTGAGGTGTGTTAACATGCTCAGAGATGAGACATTTACTTTAACAAGGCTGTAATCTTAAAAGCAATAGAAAAACCAGCTGATGATACAACACCAAACTGAATGTACACATTTTGAATACTCACAGGTTTAGGTTAAGGTTAATTGTAATCTATCTTATACATTTTTCTCACCTCACAGTAAGTAGGTACTTTATATCTTAAACTGTACCTTTTGGATTGAGTGCTAAATCAGGTAACACACCTTAATAACCAGAAACACCACCCATTAAGCTGTCATCATGACTCTAGAGGCGCTGAAGTTTTTTAACAGATTTCATCTTATCAAAGGTTACCGAAACAAGTAATTGAAATGTAGGAGGTTAGACAGAAGGGCTCACTGTTGGAGTGAACTGGACATCACAGAAGAAAGGGGTCACCTAAGTATCACTACTTTCTCTTAAGCCTGTTATGACTTGTATTTCACTATAAAGACTGTAGCAGCATATTGGAAACAGATGTTAATCCTGGCCATTTTCATGAAACTTTGAGTTTACATCTCCTTGTGTGTGTTTCTGATTATGGGAAACTAATTTATTAACAAACCCTCCCAGTCGTATTTTACCACAGCACTCTGAGAACAGACAAGAGGCTTTTTCTGTTTGCTTGATCACTATCTCCACTAAAAAACCCTCTCTATCCAAATTATCCCATGTCCTGATTTAGCAAACTGCAAAATGCACACAGGAACCCTGGCAAACTTCACTGTATGAAATTCACGCATGCATTAAACAATGTGACTTAAAATAATACCTTTTATAAAATTATACATAGAGATAATATGGCTTTCCTTTTATCATGAATTTTTTTCATACAGAATTATGCATATTGTTTCAGTTCTAGTAACTATACATGTTCAAGAGGTGACTGTTCCTTACCCTCCGAGCATTGGGGAATGTGGCAATTTTGAAAACGTATGTTAGGATTTCTTGTAAAGCACCATGGTCCTGTGGTGCTGTTGTCTGGATTCCGGCATAAGTTTCCTTGAAGGTCTTTCTGCTTGTGAAGCCAGGGTAGGAAACTGAACAGAGAATGTGGATATACACAAATTAATGTTTCACTTAAACTGTCAATTAAAAAAAATACAAAAAACCCTTGCTATTGATTTCTCTGTGTGCCTGTTAAGCTCTGTCACGGTCTGTCGTACCCGTGGTTCCGATCGGGCACGACAGATGGCGCTCTGCCCTGACTGAGCACACCTGGGCTTGTTTAGACACAGGTGTGCTTCATAGGGGCTGCTATTTAAGCCCCGGTGTGTCAGGACAGAGCGCGGTTCATTATCGAAGCTACGCCTCACAGTTAGTGGTGGCACTTTTGGTTTGTGTGGTCACTTTGGCTAATAAAATTACGTTTCGGAACCACTGGCTCTGCGTTGGCGTCCTTCACACTGCCCGCCACCGTTACAAGCTCTTAAAGCCAAAGAAAAAAAGAGGAAAAATGGCACAAGAGACACTGACTACTATCCTAGAAAGCAAAGACCTACTTCTTGTCCTCCACCACACTCCCAATCAAATGAGTAATTCACAAGAACATGACACAGGTTCAGGTCAAAAGGGTAAGACTCTAAGTTTTCTTAAGGTTTTTTTTTTTTTTTTTTTTTTTAAGAAAAAGCCTCTCTCACCACACAACATTTTCACACATCACACAATTCTTCAAACTGGAAATGTACTTTGGTCTGCCAATTATGTGACACACCTAAACTAAATGTGATGCTGTCTGTTCAAAGCATGTTCAAAACAGCAAACCCAAAGCTGCTGTTCAGTGTAGTAATTTAAAAGGAAATATTAGATAAACTTGACTGTTTGAAAATAAATATTTGCTAGCATCACATGATATTAGTTTTCACATAATGCTAAAAAAACAGACACAAAAAACATTTCTTTTCCCCTCAGTCCTGACAATTTATCTTAAGAAAGGCCTGTGACAAATAAGTTAACAGAGTGCTTTGATGTTTGTAAAACATTATGGAAAAAAAAACAAAATAAGTAACCATGCATATGGTTCAGAAGCAAACATTTCAAGCATGACTTGTAAACAGTAAAAAAGGTTGGAAAATAATAAAAAAAAAAGAAAAGGAAAAAGACTCAAGACTCAAGCTGTCTTAAAGGTAATCATATTTCCACTTGTCAGCAGACCTTTGAAATCAGAAGATCTACAGCTCTGCTAGAACTGTTTAGTATCTAGTATTTTTTTACCTATAAAATTTCTGACAATAAACTGACAGCATCCCTAACAGGTCCTTGCAGTCTTAATGAACTCTAAGTAAATAAGCCCTTCAGATTAGTTATATTATCTCAGCTTTCTCCGGCTTTCTCTCAGACTCCCACCATCATACTGACCCTTCACAATGAACTTGTAAACATTACATCTGTCTCAGCTCTAAACAATTTAAGTGCTGTTTTTAACTGCATGAAGAAGTTGAGTAGACGCACTGTTTTTTTTTTGTTTGTTTTGTTTTTTTGTTTTTTTTTCTGGATGCTAGCAGACATGTTGACTAGATCAGAGTCTATTGCATTATTAGCTGAGTTCTATAAAGCTGAGCTCCCCATTAGAGCTAGACAAGGGAGGTTCCAGTAAGTCTCCAAGGTCAAGGAATAAGGTCTAATAACATTCTGAATTAATCACTAAATCATTTCATTAGTTTAAATTCTCGTTTGTTTTTTAAATACAGAGAAAATGCATCAAGCCACAACAAGGAGTGTTAAAAGAGGCTTAGACAAAATAACTTTAATTGGCCTTAATCACACATATAGGTAGAGAGGGATGAAGGCAGGATCTTACCTATGTTCATGTGGCGTGCTTAAATTCCAACTCTGGCACTCCAAACCAGTCTCGGTCACTGATCTCCTCCCTTTGTAGTTCAGCCCTCTGCCAACGATGCACTCTTTAACAAAGTCTTGAGAAGTGGGCCAAACAAAAAGGATCAGTTAAACAATTGTCTTTATTTCTCAGGTAAATCTATGTGAAACTGAGCCAAAGATTTGTTGCAATATTCAATCATTTTCTGTTCTGTTTTTGTAAAACACTTGGCAGGGACTGCATGTAATTTCAAGCTATGCTGACATTGCATGTACTGTGATCATGACAAGCTCAAAATGCTGTGTCATCTCACTGTGGAGATGTATGTGTTTGGCTGTACCACTGTAAGTGCGTAATGTGTATGAGTGTACCTATGTGTGTACTTGTGTATGCTAATGTTCATATGCAGGTCATCTCATCTATAGTTTATGAGCCATTTGAAAATAGCGTTTTTATACAAATGCTTCTTTATTGGCTATCCTGCAAGAATTATATTTATTAAATATATTCATAATATATGTATAACATTAAATAAGGTAACATATTTCACAGACAATGCACACTATTTTTCATTACCACATGTTCATTAAACATATTGTTTAAACAAACCAAACCACTGATAGTAAAAGCATTTGAACTTTTAGACCAAGTATGTCACACAGTATTGCAATAGCCATGCTCTTTTCTCATCTCATCCACCACAACACAACACTATTGCTCCACAATGACTAGGTAAAGCAAAGAAAGTAAACTAAAACTAAATGGGAAAAAAAAAAAGGTAAATCAGAACTGGAGAGAAACTGTAACACCAAAACTGTAAATAATGACCATAAAGAAACTACCAGTCCTCAACCATGAGAGATATGCAGAGTCAAAATATGCAAAACAGTAATGACTATGTGTTAGATAACATGGATGACAGATGCTTTCAAAAATATCTGTATCTGCCCAGATGAGGTCTCTCATCCACAGGAATGCTCAGGTCTGTTAAATGACAGAGAATACTAAGGTCTGCACTCTACATTCTGCAATGCTACAGTTCTCTGGGACTGGTGTATAACACCTGCGCTCCAACACCTAAAAAAGATACCTGAAGACAGGTGTTTGAAAGAAATATTTATAAGCTGACCTGCAGTTCAAATACATTTTTGGTTATCTGCCCCTCACAAAAAATTCTCTTTGCAATAGCTCTTTGCAAATTATATGGGGCTGCACTGGTCGACAGTCAGGCAGTTGGTTTTCAAATGGAGAACTAAAAACATCAGAGCAAAGGATTCTCATAGAAACCTCAAATATATAGCAAAGGTCTCAAGGATGACAGATAGGTATCAGCAGGTCCCTCCAACATTTAAAATGCTAACATATGTGACAAATGTCTAAATAAGATGTTGAACTGCAAGGGATTTGTTTATGGAAAACCAAACCTGGATAGCACGACTAAAATAACACATTTAATTTTCTCAGCTGTGAAGCATGATAAAGAAAGTATAACACATTGGGCTGTTTTGCTGTCTAAGTGCCTGCATGGCTTGAAAGCTTATTGTTTTACAAGGGGTTAATACATTTTACAAGAGATTAATACAAAATTCTGAGAGAAAATGTAATCTGGACATGATATCTATATGTAATCTATTCCTTAATAAAAAAATAATAAAATGTAACAACAAATACGCTAAGTATATACAAAAAAACCACAATATGGAATGGCCAAGTTTAAGTCTTTAAATTTTGTATTGTGATCTGAAGCTCTAACTGAAGTTGGTACAGGGGGAAGGTTCAAAGTCAGATACACCAATTTACAGAATTTAGTAACTTCACATTGTACCTATGCTGACACAGACATTCAGCGCCACACTTAGACATTTTAATCTCTGTTGAAAAGAAGAATTGCAGAAGTAACACTGGATACGCTAAAGTCTGAACTGTCTACAGACTCCTGGACATACGGTTCATCATCTAATGAACATACTTTCCTGTGACCTTTATTGTTTACATACATTTTTTAATGAACATATGGCACTATTAAATGTTGTGTGTATCTAAAATACCATAGCATTTATTTGATTCGGTCAAAAACAGACTGTATTTCAGGAACCCATCATGCAGAAATCTTGATATATGAAAACAGCTTACAAAGCCATGTGCACAACCAAATATTTGATCTATTCATTACACAAAAGAAACCTTCTCCAACTTGATAAGAATTTTAAAAAGTTAGATGGATGTCAGGATGGTAAACTACATGACTGTATCCTGGAAGTCTCACATGAAAACAGAAAATAGATGGAAGACAAAAGACTTCAAGGATTTTAAGATTTTAAAGGCAACCTATTTTTAAAATTAAAATGTTAAAAATGTCATAATCTATTTTCAGAATAAAAATATCTTAGTACTAACATTCTGTGTGCATTTTCCTTAACAAACTAAACGATCAGAATAGAAGATAAATGTATGAAAGCTCTTTTTTGTTTTTTTTTTACCTTTTTTCTCGTAAAGGTCAAAGTTGAAGTTATTTTCCCTGCGGACATCCAGTGTCAGGCTATCAAAGGAGAGTAAATGACATTTTGTGCCATTGTGATCAAAGCTGAATGATCTAGAGAGAGAGAGAGAGAGAGAGAGAGAGAGACACATTGTGTGCAAATTAGTTAATTAATTCATTTATTTGGTGAAATACTTGACCTTTGATAAAGACCAGAGAGAAAAGATAACTAACAGGTAACACCTGGTACATTTTCTGCCACTGGAGAATGTTGTCTTCTAATATTTTCTTTTTAATTAATTTCCAGATCCAGGAATTAGATCATAAAGCAAAGCAAGAGACAAAGCCAACAAATCCGTTTCTCTACATCACTACAAAGCATGGAAAGCACTTCCCTGCCAGGGCAAAAGGGATATTACCCAAAACATGAAAATGGGAAGTACTTGATCTGCTGAATCTAGGTTTCCACTTGTAATCTAGCTTCCAGCTGCTTCCTCCCAGCACACTGTACTGTGCACCTTGCAAACCAATGCAAAATCATTACTGAGGAAGTTTTGAAAGAAAAATACTGTTTAGTGATTTATTATTAGTAACTGCATTACACAACCAACTGCAAGTATTAACTTTAATAGTTTTCTAAGAACAGACAATAGACAGACAGATCATACTTGCTGATTTTTATAGATTTCAATACCTGCAGGTGAAGGGGAGTTTCCGACTGCGGCTGCAACGACGGGCACACTTTCCAAAACTCATCTTCCTGCTTTTAGTCAGGAAGGAGGAGTCAGGTGGAGTGACCAGACGAACCCCATCTGTCTTCTGGTAGTCCTGAAGAGCGTGTCTCTTGCTTTCTGCAAAAAAAAACACTGCCATGGATTTTACTTAAATACTGAAGACTACATCAATTAGCTTTTGCACTTTTAAAGCCAAACAATAATAAATAAAGGCTACAGTGTATGAGACAGAGGTTGTGGGGTAAAAGGAGAAGTCAGTCTCCAATAAGGCTAATCAGACCTTACACTAGAAGCATGACATGTAAACAGAGAACCCGTAAAAGTACTGGAGTGGAAAATGAGCCTGTTCACAGTGTTTCAGTGTAAGAGTGTAATCTAGAGTGTGTAATAAGATGCAAGGACATCCATCATTGTCTGATTAAGCACAGTGACTCAGGCCAAGTGGATTCATTGTGAGGGCCACAAGGAAGCGTGCCAAGTCCTTACTGACCGAGTAACAAAACTCCTCGGAACAGAAGCAGAGACAAACTTCCACACGCATGAGCAAGCTGCCGTCTCACCATCCAAAATCATTGGACACGGTCAGGATAAGGTCTTAATGATCAGAAGAGAAAAAGACTCCTTGCAGATAAGCCCAGCACACCAGACAGGCTGTTGTCAAAGCCTGTCTTGCATATTAAATGCAGCACTGAGTAAGAAGGAGACAAATTCACATCTGCATCGTCATTCACAACAACAGTTCTCCCGGTGCCAAGCTTGAACCTTAAGATATAGCTTCAAGATTTTCTCCTTATTATTATGTACTTATCCATAAATATAATAGACAGTTAACTCCCACAAGCCCTCCACAAAACCACATTCTACTTAAATTAGGATGAGCTAATCTGAGTCAACTTTCTACTCTCACGGGACATTAATACACAACTCAGCTGCACAGAATGTCGACTGACTTAATCAGGCACCATCATTTTGGACTTCTTCTCCAGATCAGTGTGTAGGTCATGGAGGGCTTCAGAAACAGCATGTGAGACTGAAGCAACTCTGTTGTTTAAGCGCCTATATAGCAGTCACACTACATCACTACATCTCTCTCTCTCTCTCCGTCTCACTCTCTCTTCTTCTCCCTTCGATGACTCATTCATCCAGATGTTCTGGCGAGGATGAGCCACTCGCCTACTCGCCCGTTTTCATCACAACACTTTTTCTCAACGAAACTTTCACTTAATGTCGGAGAAAAGTGCCACAGCCCAAGTACTCGGAGGACATCTCTCCACTTCAGATTTAACCCTTTCTGATAGTTCACACCTGCGATACCAGTAACGCAGTTTTACTTTGGCTTTCACAAAACGCCATTTCTATTTTCAAAATATGCCTAAAGTAAAGCTGCAGCAACATTGCAACAACCAAAGCCGGTTTTCCAGCCCCGCAGTGACCGTTACAGAGGACCGTCCGTTACCTCAGAGCTCTCCGAGCAGAGAGATGAACCCGAAGCCCAACTTACCGGAGTAAAGCAGCACGGCGACGCACAGCAGAATTTTGTAAATCCACATGGTCGTTTAAAACCGATATTTTCTAAAAGTGACAAGATTATTAACGGTTAGTAGGAGGTTGAACGCGTTTTGGTGAACAAGCTAACGGTTGAACGCGCTCGCGCACTGAGAGCCGTTTAAATACTGAGGGAGTTCGGGCGCGCGCCGCACATTGAGTTCTCTCGGCTTTTTCTCCTCTAGTCTTCAGAAAACCCCGCTGTCCTGCGCTTTGATTGGTCCACAGCGCCGTGCCGAGTTTAGCCGATTGGCTGTGAGTAAGAAGTTCAAACCAATCACAGCGCACTCTCTTCATGCGTGGGCAAAAATGAAGGTGTTTTGATTCAGCCCGTCTTATTCACAGTTACTACTCGATTTCTAGCAATCACGAGACTTGTATTATTGTTATTGTTATTGTTAACGAGTTTCTTATGATTATGACTTAGTATGTCTTAACGAGAAACTTCCTCATAATTACTATTTAACATCTCATAATTACTAGAAATGTTCTCATTATTTTTACTCAACACCTCATAATAAATATAAACTTCCTTTTTATTATGAATTTGTTTTCAGAATGAGAAACCTTATTAGTACTAAAACAAACATCTTAATATATAAAATAACATTGAGAAACGTTCTCATTATTACTCATTATTTTGACTTAAAGTCTCTTGATAACAAGAAACCTCCTTATTGTGACTTAATATATCTTAATATCCATATTGATGTAACTGAATAAAGCAGCACAACATGGCAGTGTCAAGTAGTTAAAAAACTGTCTATACTATCTATCTATCTATCTATCTATCTATCTATCTATATATCTGTCTGTCTGTCTGTCTATCTATCTATCTATCTATCTATCTATCTATCTATCTATATATATATCTGTCTACCTATCTGTCTCTGTCTGTCTATCTATCTATCTATCTATCTGTCTGTCTGTCTGTCTGTCTGTCTGTCTATCTGTCTGTCTATCTATCTATCTATCTGTCTGTCTGTCTGTCTGTCTATCTATCTATCTAGCTATCTAATTAAGTCATGCTAATTAGAAAGTTTCTTGTTATTATGAAATACTAAGTTGTTGGAAATATTAGAAAGTATTTCATCATTTTGAGATGTTACTTCATAATTATGAGAAATTAAGTCATAATTAGGATAAAGTTTCTCGGTTATGATTCACAAGAAATAATGAGTACGTTTCTTTTTATAGGGAAATGTTACATCATTATTACGAGAAGTTTTCTCGTTATTATTACTTTTTTGTGTGTGTGGCAGAAACATTCAGTATCAAAGAGATAACCAAAGAGATAGCTGTAAATCAGCGTCCAGAAACTGTTCATGATATGAATAATTTCAGCGCTGAGGTCGTTGAACTGGAGCAGGAAGTTCACTAAACACAGAGGAACAGATTACAGCAATATTGTTTTGCTGACTGACTGTCTGACTGACCTTGTAGGGCATGGGGAACGCTAATGATGTAGATTGCAACAGCAAGCAGATTCGTTTTCTTCCAAATGATAAAAGTGTGCAACAGCTGTCCTTCTACCCAATGTCTGTCTATAAATATGGAAGTGATACCACATGTTCCAAAAAAAAAAATCTAGGAATAATTTTTTTCTAAATGCTTACTTTTTGTACTGAACATTGGTAGGCAGAGTCAAGAAATAACATACAAAGTACAAATACTTCATTGCTGAGGCTGAATGTGATGCCCTTGATGGCAGAACCAGTAAACACATGGGTAAAAGTGAAGCAGTGCAGTTAATGCACATTATTTCCAGTTTTATTTACTGGTTTATTACGTGTATAAGAGAAATGGTTTGATAGGCTTTGACTTATATTACTATGGCATGAGACAAATATTGGGTCCTTCAAAGAGTTACATTGTACTTTTATACTACTTTTAATTTTACTTGAGCAAAAAGGTGAATCTATACTTCACTTTTACCTGAGTTTTTTTTTTTTTTTTTTTCACAAATATCTGTACTTCTGCTAAGTTAAAGAATGTGTGTACTTTTTCCATCTTTGTTCATTGGCAGGGGATATCTTCTTTTTATCAAGGCAGGTAATCTGACACAGGCTCACTAGTTTTATGGGCACATCAACATTGTCAGATGGCCTATTACACTCAGACATTCTTCACATTGCTTTCTACTCCTTGTTTTATAGATCAGTTGCATGGGCTGGTTCATCCGCTGTTCTGCAGCGAAGCAGGAGAACACTCAAACCTTGTCAGATGGAATGTCCTCTTATGCAAAGCTACACCTGAGACTGATGATAGGAGGTCTAGCTCTGGATGGATGAAGTGGCTGTTTATTTTACAACACTCAACTCAAGAACTTCTCTGTATACAGCACTCCTTTACCAATTCACTTAGGTCGCTCTATTTATTTATTCGTCAAGTCCTTAAGTAGGTTTTACTGGATGCTTTTTCAATGTGTTTGAGTGTATCAGGTTTGAGGTTGTTTTTGCATGTCCGTTTTCCATGTGTTTATCTCTGTTTATCTGTGTTTGCGTTAGTGTCGTTAGTCGGCCGGCTGTTTATTTGAGTCTCAGCTGGGACTTGCAGCAGGACGCCTCTGCATCCTCTGATGACAAGAGAGAAACTACGACCCTCTAACAGCAGGGCTAGTGCCCTCAGGGGACTGTTCAATGACACACAGACGGAAAGAAGGAGGAACAACAAGCTTGTTATTTTACATCCTGCTTTACCACTCAGCTCCCCAACACCTTCTGAAGCAAACTCAAATAGATCAAATAGATCAAACTCATATAGATCAAAATTAATAATGTTAACTTACTGTTATACTGTCTCTCTCTCTCTCTCTCTCTCTCTCTCTCTCTTTCTCCTCCTCACTCTCTCCTCACTTTCTTTGTCTCTTCTGTTAGAAACACTGCATAGTTTTCTTTAACGTGTGCAGAACTACATAGGCAATTAAGATGTCAGGAGCCATAAGAGTGCACACTATTGTACACCTCTATAACTGAGAGCAGATGTAGTGGCTTCACAAGTTGCTGAAGATGACATTAAGTGTTTGAGGTCAGCAGAGTAGCAAGACAACACGTGTTTGTGGAAAAATAAATTGCAGGTTATGAGAAGTGATTATGATCTGTCAGTCTGTCTATAACTCCATGTCCCATATTCATCACATAAGAGTCTTTAAGAAAGTAAGGAAACTTTGACCTCTTAAATGAGAAAATTCCAAAATGTTGCTTAATAATGAGAAGAATCAAATATGTTTCTTTTTTTCTGATTCATCACTATGGTTTTTTTCTCCCAGCTGTGATTGCAACATAACAGCGGTACTCTTCCATAAGTAAAGGCTTTAACTGGTCTAGTCCACACACACCAGTACATATGCAGACACTAATTTCACCCATGTTCTTAATTCAGACCATGTGTGACAGAACACAAACAAATAATGAAAAAATGAGTCATTTTCCCCTATAATGAAAAAAGTGGTTAAGTCTCTAAAAGCTGCAGGGCAGCGGGGTAATTCAGCTTTTACACAGGGCCATGTTATTGTTATTGCTGCTGCTGCAAGCTTACCCTCTTATGCAGGAGCACACACACCTACACACTCACCCACACACAGAGTTTCTAAAGTTTATATATAAATATAAACAGAGCACAGACATGTAACAAAGATACATTTGCTTGCTTTCTTGTAATAAAATCTCATAATATTCATATAATAATATTATAGGAAGACTTTACAGCATTTCAGTATGTGCAGGAATAATGGCAGGATGCTCCTACAGCAAAAAAGGTCAGGAAAAATGGGAGAGCAAGAAAAAACGGGCCAGAACAAGCTAACATGGTAGAAAAGGTAACTCCCTATAGGTGCTAATAGATTTCCTGCAGCTTTGTACAAATTTGTCATGCAAATTTGGAACTGGTGTTGAGTTTCAGCTGCAGCAAATTACCCTGCACTGACCCTTGCAATGCACACACACACACACACACACACAAAAACTGTTTGTCTCTCTGTCTGAAGAAGACATGTGACACAGATTATAGCTAACTTGTTAAAGTCTTTGGAAGCTCCTTCACGATCGCACACAGATGAACAGATGTGTGTGTCAGACGCCTCTGAGGCTTAACACACACAGTTAAATCAGTCATTAGAAAGAATAAAAGTCTTAGATAAAATTGTTGTAAATGAGATTTTAGACGTTAGGTCAAATCTTTCTTTGAATACCAGACTGATTAAATCTTGTAAAAAGCATTTACATCATATTTAAGAGGTTCTCAACTGGGACAAATAAAAGAAGCACAGATTTTGCATAGATTTTTACCTTTCAGGTGTCTAAAACTATATGTGATCAGCCATGAGGGTCTCCGGGATGCACATCTGTGTGTGAGCATTTCTGCAGAGGATCTTCCGGGCGCTGTAAACAGAGTAGCCTCACAAATAAACACACACTTCCTGCAAATGATTCCACAGGCCGGCTGTTAAGCCCACGCTGCTCTGTGGCCTGTTGACAGTCTTACACTCCTTCACTCACCTGAAGAGTGAAATCTGAACCAAAGACCCTGATAAACATGAGAAAACCCAAAGACTGCGGCGCCTTAGATCCCCCAGCACAGTAGGGAGTCAATCTTTAGCAATATTTATAAACTCAGTGACTCAATTGACTGAGTTGTGGCATTCACAGACCTTCAGAATCCGACTTTTGTTTTAAAGCTTGTTGGTTCATTTTACAGAGTGTTTGGGGAAGTACGTTTTGAAGTGGCTTTACAGGGTTCAGGGTTTAGGATGTTGTACTGCTGTAAACAGTATTGTGCTCAGAGACTGGAGGCCTGTTTCCGTCTGCGATAATGCCTCTGAACTTTCTGAAAGACGTGTAAATTTACTTCACATGGACAAAATGTGTCCATCATTTCTAATATTTATGGGTGTTGCTGTCCTGCACGAATAATACATTGTATGCACAATCAGAGTGACTGCACGACAAAGGATTATTGTTTAGGTTGACCCCAGTGTTTAGATGATGTATCCTTTACGGCAGAAATCTCACGTCGCCTCACCTCAAAAATGGCCAACATCCTCACATGTATAGGATGACGACACTGTATGGGCTACTGTATGCATGGAGGATTAGATCATTTCCATTTCTGGAAGATCACTGCTACCTTTTCACAATGTTATTAAGGACAGTCTGATATTTCTCAAATAGAGCAACGCAGCATTCATATCTTACTAATGATTATGTGATTTTAACCTATGCGTTTCTTGAAATTAGTGCATGGTAATTTATTGTTTATAACCAGTTAATGCTTCAAACTGCAATGGTCAGTGTGCAGGCCCACACTCTCATTCCCACAATGGTGGCAAAAGAGGACAGGCATTCACAACATTTAACCTTTCTAAACTTGCACAAGGCTGCAACATAGTCTAACACTTTGTTTAATGAAAATAATTTGGCCAAAAGTGTTTTCAATTCATCAAGGTTTTAAGACATATGCAGGTTGATGTAAAGTAAATTAATACATTTTTATTAATAGCTTTTATGATGAACTACATTAAAATTATGATCATAATATGAGTTGATTTGTTCCTGCCTTGAGGATCTACAATGAACCATCTCACATTAAATAATCTCAACAACTTGAAAAATTGACATTAAAAAAACATCAGGGCAATTCCCTTTAAATACCCAGCTCTCTTCTAATACCTTCCCTAAAAAGTATTATTAAATGTATTTACAACTTATCTAGAGGCCAGAAGCTGCACTATACAAAACCCTTTCAATGCACACAAAGCTTTCCAACTTTTTAACTAACGGCAAGGGAGCATAGTTGGCAGTCTCTCTTGGATGACAGTATTTAACTTTGCCTCATGACTTCCAATCAGTATATGGCTCAGTGAACAATGCTCACCCCTCCAATGAGGATAATATTTGCAGTGGTGAACTGTGTTTCCAATACTCTTCAAACCACAGACTGTACATGGCATTGCTGAGATTCAAACCAGAGTCCCAGTGGTTGAGCTCACTGTAGGATAGCTAAGGATAAAGGCTTCCATCAGCACATGGACCTCAGAAACATTTGTATGAATTGTAATTAAAATAACATAATAATAAATGGAATGTACATCATTTAAACAGGAATAGGAACAGGAAAGTGCCTTCAGATACGAGGTACCAAGAAAAAGAGGTTCCAACCACTCCAACCAGTAAACTAATCAACAGCCTGATTGTTTATAATCACCTGCAACTGTTTCTTCACTGCTTCATGTATTAAGTTAGATGGCTTTATTTTCATATTTAGGTCACTGATGAACAAGAAGCAATCCTGAGAACCTATCAGTTTAAGGGACTGAAACGAAAATGAAAGCCAAAACTTCAGGAAACCTTAACAATACATAAAAAATGAGAAAGTCTGAGAAATTACTCAGACTGAGAAATTAAGTGTAAGCTGGGGATTTCTGCGCAGTACTGCATATTATATACAGAAATATATTATTTACATATGATAGTAATATGTCTAATCAAACAATATAATTTCTGGCACAAAATACAGCTAATAAGCTGTCTATGGAAACAAAACAGGATCATTTGCAAAATTCCCTTCTTTTTTTTGTGGCCGGCTTCTCCTTCTCTCAAGTTAAATACCTGTCAGTCTGCATCGCCTTAATTGGTCCTTTGATAGTGGCCAGGTTTGTGAGATTTCTTATAAGGCATCTGGAGGAGAGTGCATGGCCCACCTGCACCAAGCACCAGCCTGAATGTCCAGGGACCTGTGCTCACAGCTGGCCATGCTGGTACCCTGTATGGGCTTCTTAACAAAGCCAGGAAGAGTGCTGCACAATCACAGTTCTACAATGACTTACTTAATCTTGTAATGAACTGGCCAACACAAATAAACCCCCCCACACACACACATACACACACAGACACACGCACACACACACAGACACACACACACACACACACACACACACACACACCTACATAGTTTTTTTTAAATTACAAAGTAAATGTGCCAGACACAATACACACATACTTCTACAGACAGAAAAACACTCACTACCAAAGTTACCCTTAAGGGAAGTATATCAGCGGCCTCATGTTTGTGTGATTAACTCTTGATGAGGCAGGACTAAGGCCATCTGTAAAAGTTTTACACACACACACACACACACCCACACACACACACACACACACACACACACACACACACACACACACACACACACACACACTCGTCAAAACACAATTAGGCCTGAACCACTTTCACGATGGATGCATTTAAAACAAACAGTGGGGGCGACTTGTGTGCCTTCTAGACTCCCATAATAATTATGTTCAGACTAAATGATGTACAGATGAGTCATTAGCACATATTCACACACACACATATATACGTAGAGTAGAGTAATCTTTTATTATCCCACGAATGGGAAATTTGGGCATTACAGGGCTCTTATAAAGGTGACAGAGAGAATATAGAAAGGTAGATATACAGAAAAAAGAAAGGAAAAATATATAAAAATATAAAGAATGAGGAACAAGTACAGGAGCAAGTACAGAAGCTATAAATAATAAATAATCTATATATATATACACACACATATTTACAAGAAGAATATATGTATATATATATATATATATATATATATATATATATATATATATATATATGTGTGTGTGTGTGTGTGTGTGTGTGTGTGTATGTTGTATGTGCTAATGACTCATCTGTACATATATATATATATATATATATATATATATATATATATATATGCACACACACACACACACAGAAGAGAGAGAGAAGCCCTTATAATACAACAGCCCCAGACTTATCAGTATTTAAGACTAAATTGTAAATATAGTTTTCTGTGTAGTGGAACAGAAAACTATGTTTAGCAGTATATTTGTACTCTGTACTCTTTGTATATTTGTAGACTGTACAATACTGTACAATCTAATCCATAGTAATTTGAAGAGACCATATTTAGGTTCATGATGCAAAAGGCTGTGACTTGAGAAGTGCATTCCATTACAATAAATTTGAATTATTCACATCTAATATATCCCTGCTGTTTCCCTTAGTTGAAAGCTGTATTCCCAAACTGGAATGTTTAAACTGTGGACAGCAACAGGAGAACCAACATAAGAGCAACATGGGATTTGTAGTTTAAGCTCAAACACCTTATATTCATGTCATGTGTTGTGTGGGACAGTGAGAGATAGAGAGCATGAGAGAGAGAGAGAGGCGAGAGAGAGAGAGAGAGAGGCATGAGAGAGGCATGAGGTGAGGCATGAGGGAGAGAGAGAGAGAGGCATGAGAGAGGCATGAGGTGAGGCAGCGGGAGTGAGGGCATGGGAGAGAGAGAGAGGCATGAGGTGAGGCATGAGGAGCAAGAGGAGAGAGGCATGAAAGAGGCATGAGAGAGAGAGAGTGAGGCATGAGAGAGATGAGGCATGAGAGAGATGAGGCATGAGAGGGAGAGCGCCAGAGAGAGGGGCATGAGAGGGAAGAGGCAGAGGAGGGAGAGGCATGGGGAGAGAGAGAAGAGAGAGAGCATGGAGAGAGTGAGGCATGAGAGAGGCATGAGGAGAGAGAGAGAGAGTGAGGCATGAGAGAGAGAGAGAGTGAGGCGTGAGAGGTGAGAGGCATGAGGTGAGGCATGAGGTGAGGCATGAGAGAGGCATGAGAGAGAGATAGAGGCATGAGAGAGCATGAGAGAGAGGCATGAGAGGAGGCATGAGGAGAGAGAGAGAGAGAGGCATGGAGAGAGAGGCATGAGAGTGAGGCATGAGAGAGAGCGCTGAGAGAGATGAGGCATGAGAGAGGCATGAGAGAGGGGTGAGGCATGAGAGGCATGAGAGAGGCAGAGCATGAGAAAGGGAGAGAGCATGAGGTGAGGCATGAGAGAGAGAGAGAGAGGCATGGGGAGAGAGAGAGGCATGGGAGAGAAGAGAGGAGAGAGAGAGAGAGAGAGAGCATGAGAGTGAGAGCATGAGAGAGAGAGAGAGAGAGCATGAGAGAGATAGAGAGAGCATGAGAGAGAGAGAGCATGAGAGAGAGAGAGAGTGAGAGCATGAGAGAGAGAGAGAGAGCATGAGAGAGAGAGAGAGAGTGAGAGCATGAGAAAGAGAGAGAGAGAGAGAGAGCATGAGAGTGAGAGCATGAGAGAGAGAGAGAGAGAGAGAGAGAGAGAGAGCATGAGAGAGAGAGAGAGAGAGAGAGAGCATGAGAGTGAGAGCATGAGAGAGAGAGAGAGAGAGACAGCATGAGAGAGAGAGAGAGAGAGAGAGAGAGAGAGCAGGGCTAATGAGGTATGAGAGTGGATGGTTATGTGGTTATGTTTCTGGCTGGGACAAAATCTCTGTTCCTCTATTCCACAAAATAACAAAATAAAGGGTTTATTACATCTGCTGCACCAAAGAAGGATAGTTCCAGGTTAGAGTTGACTTCTATTCAGATGTGTGTGCATGTTTGACGGGTCAGACAAGGTGCACCCCTGTGTTACTCATTAAGTCATTAGAGACGCTCAGTATGGCCCTTTTACATATTAATGACTAATTACCTTAGCCAGTGTAACGAGAACAACATGCTACTTCTAATCATATAAGAGGACTTGCAGTCATGAGCACCAACTCTAAAACTAGTTCATCAGGGACAGGCCAATATGTTCTCATTAATATTTCATTACACCAAAATTATGAGCAATAAATCTCAGTATTTCCAGTAATCAGATGTGACCACTTTAATAAATAAACCTAACCTGTTCATTTTGCTGGCTCTGTTTAGCATAGACCTACTGCTGCACTTGTTATGTCTTTAATTTAAGGCTGCAATTCATATTTTACTCTAGATCATTCGTTACCCTACTTTGCCATGTTAATGAACAGTCAGGACCCCCACAGGACCACCACTGAGCAGGTATAATGTGGATCATTCTCAGGACAGCAGTGACACTAGTATGGTAGTGGCATGTCAATATGTGTGTGTATGTTTGTGTGCTGCACAGAAGGGATCACACACAGTAGAGGAAGCACTTTTTGGTTAGACTTGCAAAAAAAAAGTACTCGATTTTTTATGTTCTATAACATTTCACATTTTAAATTGGGATATTTTACATATGGTCACCTCTAATGTTCTAGACATGTAGTTCTTGCTGGGTAGATGCATTGTAGGGGCAGCGGTGGCCTAGTGGCTAGGGACAAGGCCTCATAATCTGAAGGTACAACCCCATCACTGCTCCCAGGGCACCCACGGCTACACATTTGGTGAAGGGGTTAAATGCTGAGGTTGCATTTTTATTGTGGTTCACTGTGTGCATTGCTGTGTTCTCAAAATAATAAATGGTCACAATAATGGTCACTTTCACATCACTTAACCCTCTACATTTGGGATAAATGAGAAAAATAGCAAGAGAAAAAAAAATGAGACAAACAGAAATCTAATACACCCTCCATTCTTTCATTATCTGAGCACCTTTTCCTCATTAGGGTTGCGAGGGATACTGGAGCCTATGCCAGTGCTCAGAGGCTGAAAGGTGGAGCCATTGGAGAGCCAAGCTCCATCCAGGGAAGCCTTAATAGCAGAATAAAGCCCGCTGTCCATGATTTTACAATATACTTTGTCTTAGATATTAGCTCTGCAAAAATGTTCAGGGAAACCAAAGATTACAAGGCAGGCAAAGCAAAAAGCAGACAGAACAGGTAAGCTTGGTAACACCAGTATACAAGAAGGCACACCTCATTTCTTTGCATTTTTATTCCAAAGAGCCAGACATTTTTTTTCTAAATGTATCATTGAGGAACAGTTCTCCAGGTTTCCTGAAAGATAAAGTTCTTGACTCTCATTTTCATTACAGTCCCTGTACCTGACCTGTTTTGGAGGATGCTGAGTGGTCGGAATGACCTCTTTATCTAGGCACCTATCTTTATGCAGCTTATAGCCTGTTGCAGTAAAACATTTGTTCTCATTTATTGAATTTACTCAGTTTACCAAAGAGAAGTTTAAGATAAGAGGTTAAAAATGTATAAAATAGGATTTTTGCACACACTACAAAGTAATTCCCTAGCAAAATATAAAGAAATGAATAAAGGCTATGAGTGTCAGTTTCAGCAAGAATGTGGAGCTCTTTTTAAGTATTCTCTTTCTCTTTTTGCAGACAAGTAATTGTTATACACACCATTGATTTTGCTCCACTCCCTCCAGGACTATCTGGCTCATAATTTTTATGTGTTGACTCAATCTATTAGCTGAAAGCCATTTTGGCTGAAACCAATTTCTGGGTAATATGTTACTTTGAAAATCCTAAGGACTTGATTTGTTTAGTGAACCAATATATGACTTGCTGCTGAGGAGAGCATAGGGTGGATTGATTACAGCATTTGAAACAATTCCTGACAAATGAACCAATAAAAATCTTGCAAAATGAATAAAATATTAAAATATTAACTTACCCGAGAAATGTTCCTCTCTTCTGGAGCAATGGTGGCCTGGTTGTTAGGGACTAGGCCTGTTAATGAGGAGGTTCTGGGTTCGAGTCTGGAATCAGTAAGTTGCCCTGAGGTACCCTTGAGCAAGTTACCATCCCGAACACTGCTCCCTGAGTGCTAGATATTTGGCTGCCTGCTTCCACAATTTTAGTATTTTGCTATGGTGCACGGAACACTTTCCTTACAACCTGCGACAACCATTCAATAACCTCATACATCAGCTGCTTCTGATGGCTTTTCTGTAAGATTAAATGCATTTTACTGGACATTGCCGATATTCTGCAATCTTCTTTCTTCACAACTTCATTGCCTTACATCAGTTCATTCAGCATTCAAGCATTCAAGCTTGTAGGAGTGCTCTGTACGAGACCTTGCAAGTCTAAACTGATATTAGAGAAGTGGCCAGTTTTAGCAATTTTCCTGCTAGACTTTGTCACATTTTGGGCATCGTATGCCTTTTACAGTGGTACGCAACATGAACATATGTGAAATGCAGGAATGTCCACCTGAAAAATCAGCAATGATGATGTGAACATTAGCTCTCTATACACTGAAACATCAGCACTAATACTAGTGACTTTTTTATACATGTGAATAAAATGATTATAATAGTTTAATATTTTTATCAAGGGATAAAAAAAAAAAAAACCTTGCACTTGTGGATTTCTTTGGTTGCTTGCACAACCCTTTTGCCTGTGATTTTTCCTCATAACACTGGAGAGAGCCTCCATGCAGTTTCCATTTAAAGGGCCATGTAGCCATAGCACTTCACCCTGTTCCTCTATCCCAGCAAGAAGTGTGACACCCTGCCCATAGCCATGACCACTCAATAAGGAGGGGTAGTGCTAGACGTGTTAGTGTAAAATTGAATTAGGAATCTCAGTATGTTGTGGCTATGAATTTTCTTGTCCTTTCTTAAGTCATGGCAGATAAATTTAGGGCAGAATTTAGTTTAGATCTAGATCATATGTGTATATATATATATATTCTTGATAAGAGCTGACTGCATCAACATTTTATATGAAAGTATTTAACTTGAGAGAACTCATGAAAAACATGCTACATTTAGAAATTCACTTTTGTATAAACTGAGTCTGCCAAAGTGATTACTTACATGACTAGTGCTTGGATTGAAGGTAAACAGATTTGCGTAAATCATGCCATGGTTGGTATGAGCCAGGGATTTTCCAGTGCCATTATTTAATAAATATCATTACAGATAGCCTAAACATGGAATCATTCTAAGTAAAGATGCCTCTGTAGGATAGATCAGACTCTTTCTGAAGTCTTCATTTCTTCCTCTTGTGTAATGAATACTGTTATTATTTAGACGGTGAGATTATTTCTGCTTTGGGCCTACATGAGAGAGTCATGAGGTCATCCCTACAGGGCGAGAAAATAAAGTGTCTTCCTTCCACAGTTTGTTTGTTGTTGGTGTGTAGCTGGCATGTGTTGAGATGGTAACTATATGTGAGGTCACAACCTTGGTGCCACCAGCAAAGGTATTTGGTTACTGTGACCTCCTACCCTTCCCCCATCTCACCCCAGATAACCATCTGAGACCCCTCAGCCTCATTCCTTAAAAGCATCCTTCCCATCCACACAAAACAAATAAAATATCCCCCTTCCTCAACAGAAAACCACCATAGAAATAACATGATACACCCTTAAAAGCTGCAATAAGACACACCCGCATACATCTGGACCACCTCTGCTCAACGGTCTGGAAAAAGCAGACCAAGCCTGTCGTCACAGATAGGCTTTTAAAAGCAATCAAGAGACCAGTGGTGAACTCCAGAAAAGACCCCCGTTACCCCAAATCTGGTCCAAGGTCCACACTCCATCATCCCCAATCAGCAGCTGTTTCATCTTTCGGTAGGGACGTCCTCCCTGAGGCAGGGACAGGATGGTTCTTCTGGCTGATATTGTTTGTAAGATGGGCAAAGCCAAAAGGAAATGGCAGTTTCACGGTTGTGCTGATCCTTAAGAGAAGAACAGCCAGACCTCATGGAGGACATTCATTCTGTCTGCTGATGCTAGTGACAGCCAGAAATCATTAGCACTGCAGAACAGACAGAACAGACCACACCAAAATTTAAAAGTCAAATGTGAAGAATATTTTTGTTACGAGGCAAACAATGCGATATAAACCACTGCATTTACTTAATTCTTTAATTATTTATTATTTTCTGTAATTTATTTAAAGCTCATTGAATATAAATGAAGGAAATTGCACATTCTTTATAAAATTGGGGAACTGAAGATATTTTGTGTAGAATGGGCCAAAAATGAACTGCTGTCAGTGGCTTTGAACAAAAGGTTAACAATTTTTTAGACGTCATTCTAAAAGAAAATGATGGCTGAGCCTTTTTTGGTTATAACTTCAGCAGTTGCACCAATATATATAAAGGTCATCTTTTGGTCTTGATGGTTTTGATTATTGCTTTTTGGGGGAATAAGTACAGTGCTGATAACTTTAGTTTATTGCCGATTGTACTTTTCTCCTACTCACTTTTATCTGAGATGTCACTCAGCAGTATTTGTCATGCTGTTTTTATTAGTATTTAATCCATGCGAGTGTTGTACAACATTTCAAGATGTTCGGGGCTTGAGTTAGAGTTACCAGCCAGCTTCAGAGGTTTTATTCTGTAATTAGATATTACAACAGTGATAAGACCACTATGATATCATGCATTACTGGAAACCATTCACTTTGATTAGCGGTAATGTAAAGCAGCTTTGTTCCATCAATC
The DNA here is from genome assembly GCA_017165825.1 of Hepsetus odoe. Lineage (NCBI taxonomy): Eukaryota > Metazoa > Chordata > Actinopteri > Characiformes > Hepsetidae > Hepsetus > Hepsetus odoe. The sequence continues at coordinate 18,444,507 of CM029375.1, read as the reverse complement.
TCTGTTTCTAACATTTAAAGATGGCAGTCAATAATTTAACTTCAGAAAACTGGCAAAACATTTTAGCGTAAAACACATGCTCAGAAAAAGGATATAGATTAGCTATCCCAGATGACCAACAGCATTGTCGGACATCTACATGATGTTGAAAATCCCAAAGAGCTAAAATAACTCAAATGATCCCTTTTTAAAAAAATGTAAAATAAAAAACACTTCTTCACCTGTTAGCAAAGATATTTATGACATTAACATTATATAACAAGTTAGTCGCCATCAGCTTTTTAAAAAATATTTACAAAAAAATCTAAAATAAATATTGGGGCATGGGGCAGCACAGCAGCACAACAGGGTTTGATTCACAGGCGTGTCCTTTCCCAGAGGAGTATCTTCCTGTGCTTGTGTGACTTGCCCACTGGTGAAGTGCCCACTGGGTTTGACTAGTGGGTTTCATCCCACTACCCAAAAACTTGCACATCAGGTGGATCGGAGATGCTAAAATTGTCCTGTGACCCTGCTCAGAACAAGTGGCTAAGAAAATAAGAGAGTGAGAGTGAGCATTGAACATAGGCTGCCCTGTATTGGGCCTCTTTCACAAAGCACTTCAGCATTAAAAGCCCTTTATAACTTGATGTTTTAAATGTAAAGGTGTTGGCTGGCTTGAAATCACAAAATCATTTCATTGTTGCAGCTTAATTTCTGTATATGGACTGTATGCACTCAGCAATGCAGGTTTTACATTTTTACTTATAAATGTTTTATATAATTGAATGTGAGGCAGCTACCTCATACATATCTTTATGTTACATATGCATAAAGATAAATAAATACATAAATAAATAAATAGGCCATATTATAATCCAAAGATTAATAACAATAAACTTTTAATGTGAATATATTATATATTTGCACAATAATTAACACATTTGAATTCATTACAAACAGTTTTTTTTCAGATGTTTTCTTTAATAACATTGTACAAATGTATACAAAATTTTTCAGGCTTGTCAAGTACCCCAAAAGAGTAAACTGTTGTAGAGCGTAACCTGAAAGATAGGCGGGGCTACATATGCACAGGCCACACCCCCCACACCAGCAAACACACATTAAGAGCGACTTCAATAAACACTCTAGAAAGAAAGCACAAACTCAGAGAACCCTCCTGGTGCATCAAGCAACATGAGCACCAGTAAAACGCTCCAGAGCAAAGACACACAGTAGCCTGACGGGACAGCGCAGCAGCTGACAGCAGCATTCAGGAAACACTCACACACAACCAAAAAAAAAAAAAAAAAAGCAGGAAAAAAACCCCAAAAACATCCACTTATCCCATTTTACATAAGGGTGCCTGGATGCTTGTGCAGATACATTTAATAATACATGCAAGTTCACAGTGTTACACAGTACCACCTTCTTTCTGAGCTGGAGTGAATTGTGGATGTACTCTGTAACAGCAGGAACAAATCCAGAAAGCTCATTTATCATTTCCTTCTATGTGAAGTGGAATTATGTAGTGGAAAGCCAGGGATTCCTAGATATTGTGACATTTTTTCCTCCAATGTAATATTTATCCTCAAGGGAAACTGCACTTTTGTAACTTGCGCGTTATGCAGCATCTCCACATGAGAATGAATCAAAGCATTTCAATTAAACCGGTGGCTTTGAAAAAAATCACACTAATGCAAGGTTTATGTGTGTTCCTATATGTTCAAGTAAATTCCCACATAAGCCTTCATTCATAAGTTATTAGAAAGAGAGGAGAAATCGATCGGCCATAACATTAAAACCGCCCGTCTGATTTTGTGTGTCCCTCTTGTGTCATCAAAACAATTCTGACTTGTCTCAACAGGACCTCCAGAGGTGTGCTGTGTATCTGGAACCAAGACTTTAGGAGCATATTTAAGCACTATACAAAATGTGGTGTCTCCATTAATCAGACTTTTTTGTCCACTGTATTCGGCAGACACATCACAACAATGTTTTGCTAGGTATGGATCAACATAACAGCCACACAAATCCAGAGTATCGCAATGACTTCTTCCCATAGTGGATCCAGGTGCCAACTCTTTTCAGTGGTCTATTACAATCTAGTTCTGATGCTCAGTTAATCATTGTAGGCACTTTCAGCAGTGGAGCAGGGGACAGAGTGGGCCTTCTGACTGGTCTGCTGCTATGTATCCCCATTTGCAAAAAAAACAAAAAAAAACAAAACTGCACTGTACTGTGTATTCTGCCACTTTTCTATCATAGCTGGAATTAATCTTTCTAGCACTTTATGGTACAGTCGCTTTTCTGTGGGATCAAAGAACCATGTGCCCCAACTATCCTGTTGATGGTACACCAGTCCTTTCTTGGACCTCTTTTGATTGATACTAACCACTGCATACACCAAACAAGACTGGTGATTTTGGACTCATTTGTCTAACCGCTTTCAAGAAGAAATTGGTTCTACCCCAGGTGTCAATGTAATGAGTTAATCATAGTTATTCAGTTGACCTGTTTTAATATAATGGCTGACCGATGTCACCAAGCTGCAGTTAGGGCTTTCTGTTTTGTCTTAATTATTTATTTATTAATTCATTTATTTATTTATTTTCAAGGGGGGAAAATAAATAAATATTTTCAATATGATGTATTGGTACGAATATTGCAGTGTCCATATACATTCCGTTAGGTTAGCCTATTTACATAGTGTTTGGACAGGGCATCAAGAGATGTCCGTTCTGCTCTCCGTGGCTCTTATCGAACCTCACATCCTCTTAAGTGAGGCATTTGAATGCAAACATGCTGTGTTATCCACCACTGGCCTGAGACGAGAAATGTAGGCCTACAAAACCTCCAAAACAGCTTTCGGAGATTCCTAAGAGCAATGCATATATGATGCTACATGATGCAACAGACACATTGGGAGATGGATTTGCTCATGGGAAACAGTCAGACGAACTTTTCCAAGTGTCTCCACCCACTCACACACGCCCTTTTACTATGCTACAGATTCACGAAAAACTACACTCCAAAATGCCATATTTCACACACATTTGGCAATTACTTTGACACATGAACTTTTCACCTGACACATTCAGCATTGTTTAACATTATTAGAGTGACGAAACCACAGCTTCAGCAAATGTGTCTAATCCAAATAAAAATGGCTACAGCTCCATTAGAAGAGTTCAGCACGCTCGTGTGCTTGTATTTGTGGACGCTGTAGGAAAGGTTGCAATAACTCAATTTAATGCTGCCGCTGGCAGTAACTCTTTCTATGGTTTAAATTGGCAGTATGTTCTAGCAAACATTGTGCTTCTTTAAGTAAGGGAAACTGAAACTGGGAGTTTTTTTACTTTGATGATATAGTCTTGGAAGTTTGAAGTGATAATCAGTTTTGTATGTGCTATTTTGATAAATTCATGTTTCAATCCATTACAAAAAAAAAGCAACGAAACAAATTATTAAATGAATAAATATGTAAGAAAATTGCAGGGGAGAGGCCCTTTGGCTATTTGCAGAAAAACTCTGAAGCGTCCCTTCTGGATAAGAAACCGGACATTGTTCAGCACTTGGCAAGTAACTGTTTCACATAAGGAAAGCAATTCACGTGTCTACAGTAATGGCCATCCATATGATATCATGGTAAACTCATGTTGGAACAAATTCTAGTGTATCAAGTATCTGGATGACAGACAATAAAACACACAATGGTCCAGTAGCTCGGGCCAGGAGACTGGACCAAAAAAAAAAAAAAAAAAAAAAACCCAGCAAACTAAGAGATTTGTAGTTTTGTTTGACTTCTGCCAGAATAAAGCTAATTATTTCTGAATTCTATTCAAGATATCCGTTCAAATGATAATGTTTATGTGCAGTGGGATTATATAAAAAAGTCACTTCATACTGCCCTAAGTCAGACATTTGGAACTTGGATCATACCTTCTCCAAACTTCAAACAAGTGCAGCAGCAGCAGGCAAAAGAAAAACACCACAAAATAATACTATTAAAAAAGACAGATTAACTGAAAAGACTGCTACATTTGCTGGAGCATCTCTCTCTCTCTCTCTCTCTCTCTCTCTCTCTCTCTCTCTCTCTAGCATTCATTTTTCAGTGACTTCAAAGGAACATTTAAGGACACTAGCGAAAATCAAAAAAAAAAAAGAAAAAAAGACAGGAGAAACATAGCTCTTTCAGTAGAATAATAGTCTTTTCTCTTCTTCCAGAGGACCTGAAGTGCCTGAGTGGAACCCAATCGTGTCTGAGTATGAAGCTGACCCAGTTAACTATGATCTCTCCACTAGAACAGCCTCTTTCCTTCTCCTCTTTCTCTCTTCCTCTCCTGGCTTGGACGGGGCAGGCCACTGAGAGGGGCCTTTCACTGTAGACACACTCTACTGCTCTCCTCTGGCACCAGATATGCAGGTAGTGTGTAGGGATGTGTGCACCACAGTTTGTATTTTTGAAGATGAACCAGTCTGAATTCATGGCTCTGTCGTTCATGTCTGTGCTGCTAGCTGTCCATAATAGTGGCCGGCCTGTGGTTGCACTGGTCAGGATGGAGCAATAGCAGCTGGTCATGTGTGAAGAATCCAGTTGGGTATGTGCTGGTTAACCGTGTCTATGGTCAGTCTGTGATCATGTGGTGGTCATTCAGTCATCCTAGACTTGTCAGGATGAGCAGCCGCTGGGTCCAATAAGTAGCCATAGAAGCAAAAGCTGAAGGGCCAGCATGTGTAAGAGAGAGGGAGTCAAACTGCAGCCACCACCACAGTCAGACGCATCCTCCTGCAGCCAACATAACGAGATTAAGGTATTATAGCTTTAACACAGGTTAACTAACTTTTCCCATAATTAAATAAAAAAATAAAAGTAGTGTATGTAACTTAACATACCTAGATGGAAAAAACATAAAATAAACACTGAAAATAGGATTCTGTTGTTTTGATAGAAGATGGTATGTTGAGAACAATGGACTACAATGCTGCAAAAATTGTCAGATGTTTTGTCTGCTATATGGCCTTACAATAACGTAGTGATGTCATTAATGTATGGTGTCTGATTGTTGACCCCTAACAACAAAAATGTGCTCATGTTTAATAATAAGCCTAGAGTTCAGGTAATTCTATCTGATAATTCTATCATAAAGATTTGCTTCTGTACATCTTTCCAAAATTTACTTTTCCTTTTCATATTAAGTACATACTGTATATTCTGATGAGTGAGTCGGTTTGCCTGTGTGTGTAGGTCTGTCTGTCTGCGTTTCTGTGTGTGTAGGTCTGTGTGTCTGTGCGTGCATGCGTGTGCGTGCGTGTGCATGTGTGTGTGTGTGTGTGTGTGTGTGTGTTGGCATGAGGAAAGGGAGGCTTGTCATCAGTGCTGGCTCTCCTCAAAAGAGGGGAAACACATCTGGAACTTCCTATGTTTATTTTCCTGAATATCTCTCAGGGCAAGAACAGAAATTGCAGCTCCTATTGCCACAGAAGTGGGAAGGCTGTGGCATCCTCATTCTACATCTTTCTACCTTTACAGAAGAGCAACTGCAGAGGACAGCCTGACCAATCTGTGGCCATTCACTTCTCATTAACGCTTATGCTTCCTGCATGTAGCTAAGTTGAGCCTTATGAACTGTAGATCATGGCTTGCATGATGGATATGCAGTACTGAGGACTCAAAATGAATTAGAATGAAACAAATGAAACTGACCATCAAACATAAAAGAGAAACATCAGCAAAATGACGAGTGGAACCGAAGCCAAGGCAGAAGACGCACTGATTGGACACAAGGGCTCATCCTGAGAATGATGGACATGATAAACATCCAGTGGCATAAGCAAAAAGAAATGAGATGAAAGTAAGTCATGCACTTGCTAATAGAAAGCCATTTCAGCATGAATACAGCAAGCAGCAAATAAAGCAAGAAAAAAGGGCACTTCAAGTTAATATTCAGCAGATAAAAGAGCACTTCATTGAAAGACCATTGTGTACAAATGTCAATAGACCTGTGTCACACATTTAACAAAAATCAAACCAAAAACACAAAACTCTATTTATATGTGGTGAAATAAAAGCAGACTTGGACAGCCTTCTTAACTATGCCACTGCAGTGCATGTATTACTGAAAAGAAAAATCAGGCAAAAGACAAGGGAAACAAAAATAACTAATAATTAATATCCAATTTTTTTCTGTGACTGTTACGGTGTGTGTCTAACTTACATCAGCATTGTTGTCGAAGCAGACGTCTGGGCCTTTCCTGTAACGTGGATTATGGGCCAGTATGCAGGGATCTGGTCCAGTGGCTGATTAAAGTTCATTAGGGAAAATAAAACATTTCCTTCATAACAAAGTATATTTCACTGTTGGCACACCACCACCCTGTTATTTCCCGCTTCTGATTCTCCTCATTTTCACAGTATCATTGTAGAGGAACACTTAGACTGTAGAGGAATAAAAGAATAGCATATGCATCGCATAATTATAAAGTTCCAGTCCTGGATTTAGTCATCTTCTCGTGCTGCAGTTCCCTTTGCTGAAGGATTGAAGAGTTTCATAAACAGCTCATAAACGAAGTCAGTTGCACTGAATCAATAATCCTACACTGTGCAATCACGTTGCCCCCTTAAATTATGAATAAAGTGTATGAAGACCTAAACGGTTGCAGGACGAAACCTTCACTACAGGCCAAATGTTTGGAAGCTACAAAAAACTTTAAGATAAGCAATATTGATTCTTAGGGAATTGATGCAAAATGCTAAACTGTAGGAAAACAGCAGCTCACACTCTTTTTTCTTTGCTGATATGATACGTCCTCAAATGTAATGTTAAACAATCCCCAATAAATTGGTGATATGATGATACTCTATCAAATGTAATGTTAAGCAATGGCCGATAATTTGGTGATATGATACTCTATAAAATGCAATGCTAAAACGATACCGATAATGATTTTGAATTTCAACACCCTATACACCTCATATAAGTTTCTCTTGAACAAAGCAATCCAAATCAAACCACTCAGAATGGTCTTTTTCACATCTTATCCCATGTTTATTTTCTAATTCTGCTGCCTGTTCTCTGTTAACATACAACAGGAGGGTTTGACCACTATATCTAACTGATTCTTAATTTGGTGGCAAACCTGCAGATTTGTTTCACTGCATTTGTTTGACCATCAAAAACCAGTCTATATCAGTGACTGTTGTCAACAAAGAATGGATTTCTCTTGTACTTGTTGAAGAGCGACCCATAATGTTTAAAGTAATGCTTTGTTTATTAAAATAGATTGTTTGCAACAATGACTGACGGTTAAGAAATGTTCTCAGACTCAAAACACTATTCGCTTCCATACTTCTGGTGTGCAGTGTGGATTTAATAAAGGCTAGTGTAGCAGTACACACTAATAAACTATAATCTACATCCGGTACAATGCTATCCTTTGGGGCTCAGATTTTACAGAAGGATACAGGGCTGCTCAGCCTGTCTCAGTGGTTTGGTGTCGCAGGATGTGCAGGTGCTCTTCGCATCAGTGATCAGAAACACTAGGTTAGTGCTGGGGAGCTTTTCTGCTCGGTACATTCTGGAAAAGTTTCACAAACAGAGAAACAAAGGCACAGTCATCTTGATTCCTGCAGAAAAGTGAGAAAAGCCAAAAAAAGCAACACTATCCCAGTGTCATGGTCCAGATGCCAATAGCCTTAAGCATGTAAATGTTATAGGCTTGTGCAAATCCCATCATTTAGCTGCTGATTGGTCAATATATACAAAGCTTTTGTCAGCGTAATTCTTTGTTAAACAAGTCATTACTGGTCGTGTTATGAGCTCTCTTCAGGCTAACTGACTGAACATGTGCTAAAGTCTTTAACAGAGGTAATCTTAGATCAGCATGTTCTGTTGGAAAGCAGCACTGGTTTGCGGCTTGTTACATGCTGTCAGCGCTGAACAGCTTTCTGGGCAGGCACCAGTGTTTCTTTTACAACATCCCTCTCTGTTTTCTCTCAGCCATCCCTCTTTCGAATAGCGTGAGTCATGGCTTTGTAGTGCCGTGCGGGGAGAAACTAACTATGTGTATGAAAGCGCTCCATTACATCTCACCTGCTCCCTCAGTAATCACTGACTGTTTACTGCAGCTGAGCATGCTCAATGGAGCACAACAGACCTCAGATCTCAGTAGCCATAAGGTCACAGAAATTCACACACACACACGCACGCACGCATGCACGCACACACACACACACACGCATGCACACGCACACACACACACACACACTTTGGGGTTGGGGTTGTACATATGCCCATACATGTTATATACAACCTTTCTAAACATTGTGCAAACATTTGATCCAATATTACATGTAATTAAAATATTTTGATATTAACCTCTATTAAAAGCTAGTAAAGTTTTCTCCTCATTCACTTTTCATATTGGATTTGCATTTTTTTCCCTGACAGCAATCACATTTATACAGAACTACATTCTAATGACACATTATGTTGTTTTTTCTGAGTGTAAAAAAGTGCATATTCTAGTCATCAGTCCATGGCAGGACAGACACACTCGAGACAACTGTGAGTCTTCAGTTCACCTGACATGCATGTTATTGGACTGTGGTAGGAAATCAAAAGACTTGAGAACATGCATGCCACCTAAGCTGGAATATGAACCCAGAACCTTCTTATTATTATCTTATTATTTCATTTTCTGGTCATGAATGAAACACAGTCTTTTCTGTTCAAGATCATTTCATGTGGATATTTAACAAATATCAAAAGACAAAAGACATACAAACTTTTGCAGATTACGCTACATTCATTAAGAATGTTCTAAACCTTAACTGCTGTAGCCAAAGAAGTAAAAAAAAAAGTTCCATATCATTATTGGTTGCTTTGTTGTATTCCTGTCTAATAAATTATGCAAAAACACACACACACACACTCACAAACCTGATCAGAGAAAAGAAAGGAACACTACATATCCTGCCATCTAATTGAGGGTGCTCCATGCTCAGAAGCACACTCGTGCCTGTGTGGCCACTGAAGAATGCTTTATTCCTGAGAGCAGGAGAGGTTGAGAGCGGGAGAGAGCGTGCTTAAGCTGCACTTAGATAACCTGATCTCCTGAATAAAAAAAAACTAACCACAGCATGTAAGAGGCTGGGTTTTTTTGTCTGCTTTAACACTCTTTACTGAATGTTTACCTGTGAGACCTCTAGCTATAATTACATTCTATACAGTGAGTAAAAAGTGGGCATCCTTGAAGTTTATAGGGTTAACACCTACTATCCTGTATAGTAACTACTGTAAATTGCTCAGTGACTGCCATAAAAATCAAGTTTATGTCATGAGGAACTAAAACATGTTACTTCAAAAAGCCCTTTAGGATTTAAGGGGTTAAAAATCACCCTTTTATTTTACCCTTATATTTTATTTAAAATTCAGATTTCCCATCTTTTCTTCTTTGCAGGTTTCCTTCAAATCTCAAGGCAATGCATTCCTTAGGCCTGAACAGGGGGTATTGATTGTGTGTGTATGTGTGTGTGTGTGTGTTAGGTTGGGATAGAATTACACGGTCTGAAAGAGCGGCCCGTGATTCTGCGATCGCACAAATGGATTTCTCTTTATGGCTCTCGTTAAACTTTACATGTCTAAAGTAGTTAACATAGAAGAAAAACTATCGTCCGCAGAGTCGCACGTGGGGCTCGTAAAGGCCACTGCCCCGCGCCGAGCTGAACCCTCCAGACGCCTCTCACTTTACCGGGGCTTTGTCACAGCGGTCCACTGCAGGATTTACGGCCGGCGGGATGTCGGACACATCAATAGAACCGGGGCTCAGACGAAAAGAGACAGAGAAAGAAAAAGAGAGAGAGCAAGAGAGAGAGGAAAAGAGGGAGCAGAAGAGGGAGGCTGCGCACAGCTGAGGAAAGAAGAGCAGGAAAACCACCCTGCTCCTAAAGACTCCACTGAGACACTACTTACTGAGATGTGCAATTGTGCAGGAAAGGTTGGGTGGGGGGGTGTTATTGACCTCATCTTTAAACATTCACACACACACACAGAAAGAACAGAGACAAAGGCTGGGAACACACTTATGCCCTCACCTTGAACAGTTTCCACAATCCAGTACACCTTGGAATGACCTGTTATCATTGTCAAAAAAATACTGAGTTTGCTCCGTTATGCAGCTCTCCTTAGAATATGCATCTGAAAAGTCCTCCTCTGTGTAGGCTGGAAAACACAAAAACACATTCACTCTTACAGTGAGTTGTCGGTTTATTAGGCAACTTGCAATATTTGGCTTTTTTCATAACATATAGGAACAATGTCAGAAAAAGTAGTAGTTCCCCTGCTTTACTTATACGCATATGCATCCCATTTATTTTTTCAGATCTACAAACATGTAAAACAATCTGAGAAAGAATGCAGTTTTATACAATCCTTTCATCACTGAAGGAAAGTTATGACATTGACTAATTTGTCACTGTGAACACAATGCACAACAAAGAAAATGTTCCTCTGCATTTAACACTTACACACTGTACATCAGTGTGCATACATACATCCAGCACCCAGGGAGCAGTGTTGGGGGGTGGTACCTTGCTTAAGGGTAGGGTAATCTACTGGTTTGGGACCTTCTGATCATGAAGACAAGCACCTAACCACTTGGCCACCACTGTCCCTACTGCCCTCATTTACACTGCTATCAAGAGAGGGGGGGGGTAACTACTAGTTACTCAATGAACCAACTGACCAAATGTAGTTGATATTGAGGATCAATTAGGCTTGACATTGCCAAGATGAATAACTACCAGTGCCATTAAAGGATGTCATTTAAATATATCAGTCGGAAAAGAGATACAAAATACATTCCAAGCCTCTGAGACTCCAGCAAACCTCAAAGAATATTTGGAACAGTGGTGAATCTTTCCAAAAGTGGCCTTTAATATACAAAATGACCATCTAAACCTTTCTTCATAGGAATGTATGTTATCTGATAGGAATCAGTTTGTTATAAAACATACCTGCCTCTAGAAAACTTGGGTAAGTAAAAGTGAGGAGGAAGTGCTGTAGCACAGACCTAAGAAAGAGAAAAAGGTTACATAGTGCATCTGCCACTGCCTTTATTTATCTGGTGCATAAGATAAGATAACACTGACCACACAGCTCCTCTTACCATGCAGCAGTAGAGGCCCACCAGCCAAGATTTAGCATGTCTGCTATAGTGGGCTGGAAAAGAGCACATATTCACAACAGTGACACAACACTGATTGATAAGCACTTACACATGAGAGTTAATATAGCAGGACATGGATACATAAACACACACACTCTCTCTCTCTAATGCTATCTCTTACCACATAGACAGATCGGGGCCCAGCAGCCGCTTTAGTTTCTTTCTCAGGGTCACACACCGATTGATAGTCGTATGTTTTATTGAAGGAGTAGAGCGATGTGTTCAACAGGCTCAACATCAGTATAGGGTCCACCTCCCCGAAAAACTGACCTATCTAAACAGGACAGGCACACACAAACACACACACACACACACACACACACACACACATATATGAAAACCTGAAAAAAAATACCATCTCTACCATATCTCATACCATGTCTGACCAGTAAAGAATTTAGTTATTTTCAACATAACAGGTCATAACATGATCAGAACTGTACACGTTTCCATTTGCTTCTTCTTCTCCTTTCATCTGCTCCTGTTAGGGGTCACCACGGTGAATCATCCATCTCCATATCTCCCGATCCTCTGCATCTTCCTCCTTCAACCCAACTGCCTGCATGTCCTCTCTCACCACATCCATAAACCTCCTCTTTGGTCTTCCTCTACTCCTTTTGCCTGGCAGCTCCATCCTCAACATCCTTCTTCCAATATAATCCTCATTTTTTCTACAATTCATCCAACCTGAGCTGTCCCTCTAATAAACTTGTTCCTAATCCTGTTCATCCTCATCCCAGTGCAAATCTCAGAATCTTTAACTCTACCACCTCCAGCTCCGTTCCCTGTCTTTCTGTCAGTGCCACTTTCTCCAACCCTTAGAATGTAGCTATGCATAGCAAAATGAGTTTCCATTCACATATTTCAGTTTGCTTCTTGATTGTTTAGATTGACACTTAATGAATTTTATATAGTCTGTAGAGAAATAAGGATAATAAAGCACACAGATTAACTATTGTTCTTATCTTTTAAGCTCATCTGTGGAGTCTTTCATGGTGACCTTGAGTGAGGAAGAAAAAAAAACTACAAGCCTGAACCCTTATGTAATAAAATGTGATATTTCGATCCATTGTAAGCTTAGCTACATCAACATGTGCAAAAAGCATGAAGTGGAGAGCAATGAGAATGACTCACTGCAGTCACACTGCAGAGACGCACACTGCAGTAATTTACGTGATTCTCATCTAAATTCCATTCCTGCTTGTCTTCTTCATTTCCATGACGGGACATGTGAGTGTTTGATAGTGAGGATGATTATTGTATTATTAAACTATAAAATGTAAATGACTGAGCCTGTGTCACTGCATATCTTTTCACTTACGGTGAGATTTTTCCCAAGGTTCCTGCCGAATGACTGCACGTGTTCAGAGTTTGAGATATTAGTTACATGAAAAATTAACTTTACAAATCTTCAAACTAAAATGTCAGCCACGGCATGTACGATGTGTTTTCATCGGGTTTTCCTCTTTAGTTCTGCACTGGAGCTATGAGGCAAGAAGTGGAAGCAAAGGACATCTAATCTGTACTGTTTTGTCTACTGTACTGTAGACTAAAGTACAGACTAAATTAAAAAAAACTAAAGAGGCAAACTTTGGACACCAGATATATACTGAATAATCAGCTTCATTCAGAGTAAAAGGACAGCTGAGTATAACTGACTATGTCTTGGCCGATCAACTAATATGGGGAAAGGAGAAAATTGCATAAATTTGAACAAGCCTTGCCTCATCAAGAAAATTTTGCGAGAGGAGGAAATTATGTAACTTCGATTTTTGCCAAACTCTTATTATTCTGTAGTCATTTCACTTAAAGTCCTAGATGTAGTCATGGAAGAACAAAGTATTTGTGTAAGTTCTGCATTTCTAACCTGTGTGATGTATTCATCCTGGTTAGACATGAGCAGGAAGCCCCCGTCATCCAGTATAACACAGTCTACATGCTGATCAAAACACAGTGAACATGACATATAGATTGTCAGAAATGATCTGCAAAAGTCCCCAGAGTTCTGAATTTGTAAGACTCACAATGCTTAGTTTGCTATAGAGTGCACGGGGGAGGCTGGTGGGTACCTTATCATTCCTGAGGCAGCCGCAGATCTCATCCTTGCACTACAGGGAGGAAATCGTGAAAGATGAAAACTGAGAATTCGCCAAACGCGCTTTGCATCATTTATTAGAATGAGTCAAGCCTTCTATGCTTTCAGACTGCAATATCTGTTCGTCTAGAAGGCCTGTATCTAAATGGTTTCCACATGTTCAGATAAAGAGAAGCTGGTTTTCTTACGTTTATCTTCATGGTGGCATTCATGAAGCTGTTCATCCATGCAGAGACATTGAGTTTGACTCCAACCACTGCAAAAGAACACGTTACACATCAAATGAACTGGCTACAGCCTCGGCACACCACTCGTAAATGTACATGGGAACTGACAGTAACATTCAAAGGGTTCAGAATGTGTTATAAGAAAGACAAACCCTGATGCCCATCTGTCCATGTAGACTATTCTAGTTGTAGCCGATATGAGGACTTGCAAAAATCTATTATTTCCAAGAATTTGAAGAAACTGTTACAATTAACAGCTGAACGTGTAAAAAATGTCCTTTGTTTTTACATTTACAGCATTTAGCAGACGCTCTTATCCAGAGCGACTTCTATGTCCTAATTACAGGGACAGTCCCCCTGGAGCAACTCAGGGTTGGTCTTGCTCAGGGACCCAATGGTGGTAGTGCCAGAGGTGGGATTCGAACCTGGGACCTCTTCAGCCACAGGTCCATAGGCAAGCATCCTACCACTGGACCACCGCCACCCCATTTTCTTTTGAAAATGTTTTACGTAATGATAGATTGGCAGTAAAATAGAGATTGTATGCGTCCAATGGTGTCATTCAGCCATTTAAATGTTACTATAGTAACAGCATATGTGGAAAATCAGTTATAGTACATAGTACATAGTTATAGTTACAGTAATTACAATGTATAATTTCTGCATACATCATCAGATGTCACTTGCAAGGGGACATTTTTTTGTTTCTTGCCATTCAGCCAAGGACGCTTTTGCTATCCTGCTAAAGTGCCCTTGAGCAAGCGTGCTATTGCTTAATTAAACCATTCAGTTTATAAAGCTATGTAAAAAAAAAAAAACAATGATCCATCTATACAGAGTTAGAGAAGCCAGTCTCACTGTGCTTTAAATATGTGTTGCAGTGTGAAAGACAATCCAAAAGTGTGTTTGGCCTCAATTAAGTCTTAATTAATGGTAATGTCATAAATGTCATTTCAGTCCCTACTTTAAAAACAAGGGAAGTATAATTTATGAACTTTCATGATGATTCAAGCTTCCTTATCAGTGGTATAACGCATGTCCACACAGTATATAAAGTGAATTAAATATGAACTGATTAGTAATTCTTTTACATGCTCACCAGCCGGTTTAAGTTTAACTCCTTTGAAGTCTAGTTCCACAGCTTTACTGACCAGAATTCCAGTCTCATAGCTGGACTCCCTGCTCTCTGTTTGGGAAGGGGGGCAGAAGAGAGCAAATGCATGTACACACACACACACACACACGCACACACACACAGACATACACACACAAGTAAGTACATGATCATGTAGGAGCTGAAGGTTCAGTGTTACAAGGCATTGTTTGGCTGATCAATAAAGTGATTGCAGATTAGAATTTACACTGCCAAAGGTGCACATATCCGTCACAGAGAATTTGGGTTAAGGTTTCAATGTCTGCTTTATAAATCAGTAAAAGCAAGGTTTAACGCATCCTTCCACCCTTGTTTCTAGGCTCCGTTTTTAGAGCCATGTGTTGCAATGTGTGTGTGTGTGTGTGTGTGTGTGTGTTGCAGTTTGTGTGTGTGTGCTCTGGACCACCCATGAATGCAGG